>JBBPUG010000059.1:0-63018 GCA_038094535.1 Tubosaeta aff. alveolata
GAGTATGACGTTGAGGACTGTCACAGCGGCGAGTGCGCCGAGACAGACGCCCCAAGTGGATGGTCTGCTGGAGGTGGGAGTCATGGCGTGCGTCGAAGGGCCATGAGGCCAGATATACAAGGCATGAATTCTAAATGGGTCTGCGCCTTTCCATACTAGATACTCGTTGACTGCGGTTAAAAGCGATGAGTTTCAAGGAACTCTGAGTTGGCACCACCCTCCATCACCGACGTATATATGCTGCCCTGGACTCGCTTTCGGTCATTCGACCTTGATACTCCTACCCAATGGTACACTCGTCTTCTCCTACTTGTCCGAGTCCTAGCGCTCACATCGTAGTGTAGATGCGCAGTGACGACTACACCGCTCTCAGCCAACAGACAGACGACGGGCTCGAAAAGGAGCACCTCGTCTCCTCCGAGGCTTCTATTGGAGGCGCTCCACAATGGATTGCAATGGCAATGATCCTCCTCTTACTTATCAACATCAGCTGCTCGCTCGTTACCATGCAGCAACTGCAGCTTGCTTCTCGTGTGCTGAAACAGTTTCTCAACTACGCCGACAACCGGGACCTCCCTCGACCAGACCCATATGATGGACTTTGACAATATGTTGCATGGTTTCCTCTTCCATCAGCGCTCGTGACCATCAAGTGCTGTACACTACTATCACTGGGTAATGCAATGTCAAACATGTTGATTCCTTCGTCACGCCCACATGGCCCCCGAGAAAATCTAAATAAATTTACACAGTATCCTTAGCACTGGATCAATGTATGAACCAAACTCAGAGGGTGATGAGTGAGAGTTGAAGTACTCCAACTGAGTGTGTATCATTGTTACACCTTTTGGCTTATCGACATCCACAATCATACCAATGACCCACAAGATACAGAGGCTGTAAACTCTGCGTATAAATCAATATCTTGAAAGACGACATGCTACGAAGTGTAAAATCAGCCTATCGATTGACAAAGCCCAGCGTGACAAGCGGATGTGGCAGGCAAACCCCGCCCAAAAGTTGGACAGACGTGTCTGCGCAGTCACCGTGATTTGCTGGCGCTGCCATAGTGCAGGAGCGGAGGTTGAATGCATTCAACGTGACAGTGCGTGACAGTGCCTACCGAATGCACTTTCTGCACCGGCATCCTGCCGACGATTCACTACATCATTAAAAAAATCCAGTGTATGGTACAGGTTGTAGAACATCTAATTCTGTATCTACTGGTGTAAAAACTATATGGGAAAGTGGTGAATTGCGTGTGCTACAGCTTGAGCACTGGAACACTTGACATTACCCCCTTAGTGCTCATTTTGAACGGGAATACATCCTTATTATGACAGACACAGGATTCAGGACCTTCATCTGCAAGGCGGTCGAGTAACTCATCATCACTTCTGGCAGGCTCTGATTGGTCGAAAGTACACGCAATAAAGCCTTGTAAGGAAACACCACCAGCTAAGCAAACTTAGCCGTTCGTCGCGACGAGCGCTCACACAACGGATGGATCAATATTGAGGACTGGTCCAAATGTGGTTGGTTTCGCATATAGTACCAGACTAAACTGCTTGTTTTGCATTTAGAACGGCGTTTAGGTCGGTACCGTATATTGATCCATCCGTTGTGTCAGCAAAATCCCGATGTTAACGTAGATCGGTTAGCGTAGTGAGGGCGAGGACAGCGGTCCTTTCGATGGCTTACAGGCACCTTGCGCGCATATATAATCTAGAGAACGGGATGGTACCTAACAACATTCCTGACATCCGTTGTCTTCCATGCTTGTGCTAGAACCCACCTTTCTGCTTTCACTGTTCACTTTGATCTCGTCCGTCGCCGCTGGCGTTGTTCATGGACGTGCAGGTCGGTCGACGTTACCTTTATCACGACACATCCTGACTTGATCCTCCTGACAGCAATGGCGCGAGACACTAGTAAGTGCTTGTTACACTGAAATGCCGGGCAAAGTCGTCATCGTCGCGTCTAGACGTAAAACCCTATTTCGAGAGAGATACTGGAGGTTAGTGGCATACGACAGCGCACATCCATAGATCATCTGAATGCACCCACAGGCAAAGTGTCAGGTACACTTCTGCAGGGGAAGGTACATGAAAGCCTCGGGTAGCAAAGATGATGAGCTGTGTCTTGTGCTAGCGAGATACGCCGAGGTCAAATTAAGCATTTGCATTTCTATCGATGTTGACTCCGTTTTTACCTGAATTCGGCTTCTTGATTGTATGTGTGGATCATCGTCTACGCCCCCGAGAAATAAGGATCGATCGTGCGTGCAATACGCCGCAGGATACGGCGGTGTCGTGATGAAGCCCGGAAGCTGCAGAAAAGCAATCAGAGAGTATACTTGATCCACAGCTGTACTTCGTCGGTCTCAGTGCGAAGACATCCCGCGAGTCTGAGACAGCTGATGAGTAACCGACACTCAGTGCAATGAGGTCTGCCAGTTAGTCCCGCCGAAGAACGGTACTGACACTGTCAAACTTTGAGCAGCTCCAGCATGAGCACAAGTTATCGTCATTGGACTCCTAGAAGGCACTCCGAAACAAGTTGAAGGCTATTTCGCTACAGATGCGCGTCAGCTCGAGGAATAATGCAAGCGAGATGACGGCGTATGCAAGCTAATGACGCCCGTAGGTGGTCCACTTCCTAGGCATCGGCTAGACCGATCACGGACACCACGGGGCAAGATCGGGCCAAGCATGCGGGGATGAATGAGACAGGTGTTACATAGAGCGATGAATGAAACCATCTTGATACTGCCTCAGTCTGGATAGAGCACGATTGGGAACACTGCAGCGTTTGAAGCCCTCCGCTTGCCAGGCAGATCACAGTCTCTTGCCTCGTTCTAGAGCTTCCAATACGTTCATATCCGACAATTGGTGAATATAACGTACACGCCCGACACCAACCCACAGCGCTACTCGAGCGGCAAGCTCGGGTGCTCCGCCACCCACTGGCGTAACACCGTCCAATCTCTGCACCGGTGCACAGACCCCACGCCGTTCCCCGTATGATGCCACCTGCCCTCTGCAAACTGCGGAATGTCCACCTCGAGCGTCGTGTCCGCATGACACACCAGGACCTGTCGCAGATAGCGCAGGCAGTGCTGGATGTGCTCGAACGCGTGCGTGCGGTTGGTCAGGAAGCGGATGACGTCGAGGCAGTGCAGCTGGTGGTAGAGCGAGACGAGGAAGGTCCGGTCGTGCGGGCCGAGGCGGACGAAGCCGTCCGACGGGAAGAGGGTGCCCCACTCGTCGTCGTCGTAGAGCGAGAAATGGTCCTCG
This sequence comes from Tubosaeta aff. alveolata, assembly GCA_038094535.1. NCBI lineage: Eukaryota > Fungi > Basidiomycota > Agaricomycetes > Boletales > Boletaceae > Tubosaeta > Tubosaeta aff. alveolata. The sequence goes on from JBBPUG010000059.1 coordinate 3,297, forward strand.
CCGGTCTCGAGACGCAGGCCGGCGAGGGGGAGCTCGATGGGCAAGTCTGAGGGAAAGTCGTCGCCTATGCATGCTGAACAAGCATTAGTGGTGGCGATCTCGAGTCAGGCGTGGTCTTACTCCATTCGCGGGGAGGTGGCAAGAGCTCTTTGACTGTCTGGACGGTGCAGAGGGTGAGTATGACGTTGAGGACTGTCACAGCGGCGAGTGCGCCGAGACAGACGCCCCAAGTGGATGGTCTGCTGGAGGTGGGAGTCATGGCGTGCGTCGAAGGGCCATGAGGCCAGATATACAAGGCATGAGCTCTAAATGAGTCTGCGCCCTTCCATAGATGCTCGTTGACTGCGGTCAAAAGCGATGAACCGAGTTTCAAGGAACTCTGAGTTGGCACCGCACTTGGATTCATTCGGTCCTCCTCCTCCATCACCAACGTATATATGGCCACTGCCCTGGACTTGCTTTCGGTCTCTCGACCTTGATACTCCTACCCAATGGTACACTCGTCTTCTCCTACTTGTCCGAGTCCTAGCGCTCACATCGCAGTGTAGATGCGCAGTGACGACTACACCGCTCTCAGCCAACAGACAGACGACGGGCTCGAAAAAGAGCACCCCGTCTCCTCTATTGAGGTACCTCGTCGAGGCGCTCCACAATGGATCGCAATGGCAGTGATCCTCCTCTTACTTATCAACGTCAGCTGCTCGCTCGTTACCATGCAGCAACTGCAGCTTGCTTCTCGTGTGCTGAAACAGTTTCTCAACTATGCCGACAACCGGGACCTCCCTCGGCCAGACCCATATGATGGACTTTGACACTGTGTTGCATGGTTCCTCTTCTATCAGCGCTCGTGATCATCAAGTGTTGTACACTAGCTCATTTTGAACGGGAATACATCCCCATTACGACGGAACCATGCGTACTTCGTGCACCGGGTCCACATGGCACATGTGTTTCATGGCCTCATCACAGGATCCAGGACCTCTGTAGATCAGGTAGCGTGATGAGGGCGATAACAGCGGTCATTTCGATGGCTTAATCCAGTCAAAGAATCCACCTTACGCGCATATATAATCTCGAGAACGGGCTACGTTTCTGACATCCGTAATCTTCCATGATTGTGCTGGAGCCCACCTTTCTACTTTCACTGTTCACTTTGATCTCGTCCGTCGCCGCTGGCGTTGTGCATGGGCGTGCAGGTCGGTTGACGTTATCTCGATCACGACACATCCTGACTTGTTCCTCCTGATAGCGGCGCGAGACGCTAGTAAGTGCTCGTCACATTGAAATGCCGGGCCAAGCCGTCATCCTCGTGTCCAGATGTAAAACCCTATTCCGAGAGAGATACTACTAGTGCAGGTTAGTGGCATACGACAGCGCACATCCATAGGTTATCCGAACGCACCCACAGATGCGACCCCAGGGTCAGGTGCACTTATGCAGGGGAGCGTACATGAAAGCCTCGGGTGGAAAAGATGATGAGCTGTGTCTTGTGCTAGCGAGATACGCCGAGGCCAAATTAAGCTTTTGTATTTCTATCGATGTTGACTCCGTTTTTACCTGGATTCGGCTTCTTGATTGTATGTGTGGATCGTCGTCTACGCCCCCGAGAAACAAGGACCGATCGTGCGTGCAATACGCCGCAGGATACGGCGGTGTCGTGATGAAGCCCGGAAGCTGCAGAAAGCAATCAGAGAGTATACCTGATCCACAGCTGTACTTTGTCGGCCCCGGTGCGAAGACATCCCACGAGCCTGTGACAGCCGATGAGTAACCGACACTGCAATGAGGTCTGCCAGTTAGTCCCGCCAAAGAACGGTACTGACACTATCAAACTTTGAGCAACCCCAGCATTGCTCCGTAAGCACAAGCTATCGTCATTGAACTCCCAAAAGGTACTCCGAGACAAGTTGAAGGCTATTTCGTACAGATGCGCGTCAGCTCGGGGAATGCAGGCGAGATGAAGGCGTATGCGGGCTAATGACGCCCGCAAGTACGTACATGTTGCACACCTGATGCGCCACGTTCCAGCCTATACTGATTATCGGCAAGTCCTGCGTCGGAATCCGCGGTAAGTTCATGGTGGCTTTGCGAGCAAGGTCACTAGTAGGAACTGGATTAGGTCAAAATTGGGACGCATCATCATGTCAACAGCAAGTCTGTGCCTCACCGCACACACCCGAATAGCAGTGCACTGCAAAGACACGGTCGCAGCACGTTACCGGCGGTCTATAAACTGGGCGCGCGCATAGTCCGTATGACTAGGTCCGAGAGGTCGCTGACCCGAACTGGCAAATCAAGGGGATGTAGCGGACGAACGTGACCGAGTTATGGATAGGCGATGCTAAACGGCCAACCAAACGAGATGGATAAAAGGGCGTTGGATAACGTGGCGCTCCTCATCTGTACAACATCTATACCAGAGCTTGATCTCACCATCATGCGTTGCGCTATTGTCTCCATCTGCCTCGTCTTGTGCGCTGCGGCGTCTGGTCTCTGCGCAACTATTCCTGCGACGCCAGCTGCTCAAGAGGCTCCATCAGGCGCGTTGTGGAGGGGCCGGGTACACGAGGAGGTCTATCCGAAGGCCAGCTCAGCAGACAGTGGGTAACCCCGTGATGGATGCATGGTGGGCTGGCTGACATGAATCGCAGGTGCCGCCATTCCAAGTGCGACACCAAGCTCTGCCGGATCCAACTAGCAGTTGATGCAAGGGTGAGTTCTGGTCGTAGGTAAATAGGAGGGATATTGACGACGTCAACAGGATACTATTTATTTATTTTATTTTATAATCATAATTTGGACAATCCGCATTTGTAGCCATCTTTTCTTGATAATTCCAAATAGGGCTAATTGACGCTTTAATTTCCACTCATCACTTGGAGTTTGGTTTTTATCGTCTCCTTGCGATAGCGGTAGTTACCTGCATTGTGCCTAGGACGCAATCTGTCTCTTCTCACACCCTCGCTGATGCTGTGCCTTTATCTGTGGATCAGTTTGTAGTCTTCTAATAATATCAAACCCACCCCTGGTAGTACATGATCACTGCAGTTACCGCCGCCATATACCACATCAGTGGCGCTCCTTACCAACGATCTGTACGTGGTCACTAGCACAATCCCGGTGTCCTCGGAAATGCAAATCTCTTGAACCTGTAAATATCTTGTCTATTTCTCAGTCTCGGGGACCAAACATCACCTCCGCAGCTAGACTGTTGGGAAAAACAAAAGGATACCAGTCCTGATTTAACGACGACATATATCATGTTAAACCACCGCAGATAGCGCGTCAGAAGAGACTGCAAACGAACGCAGTGAACGTATAAAGCTGGAAAGATAACCAAGGAAAAAGTACCCTCTACCCATGCTGGGCGCCATAGAAAAAGTGAATCAAAGAGGGCAAAAAGAGGATGCTGAAGGAATCATTGGGGCCACCAAACCATCATGTGGTTTCAAGGCTATTTAATAACCATGCTCTGTTGGTGACCCGGTTTTTATTCATGCGCATCAGATTTCTATCCACATGTCGGTTTGTCCGTTCATCAGCGGGAAAAGCAGGAGACAATGCGTTGAGAACGTTGTTATGATAGTGAACATCCTCGATGTTCATCCTATCATCATGACATTAGGATGAGTGAGAAAGGGGAAATAATCACGAAGACAACTTGCACGCGTGATCACGCCTCCTTCATAGCATCAGAACGTCTGCGTCAGTGCAAGCTTGAGGTTAGTGGAGTCCGATACATCCATATATTTATGCAGTCTTGTACCATTAGACCTGAAACCAAGGGTGTCGTATCCAAGCGAATAAAGATTTTTTTTCGTCAGATAGAGAATCGGCAAGTAGAGTCACCCACTTGCATCCATCCATATGATCGCTTCCAGTTTATCAGTGACCCACACTTTTCGTTGTTTATATTTTAATTGCCAGAAGCAAAAGGGAGGAGTACCTGTAGTTTTCCCATCGCACCGACACGACGAATTTATAGGGGGGTCGTCTTGGGTGGACACGTGCAATCTGCAATTCTGCATCCGTGAATATGATATTGCGGGGCTGTGGTCTTTCCATCGACGATCAAGGCAGTACACGGGGACAGGAGGTTGATAGCTCAAAGGAGTGTGGCGTTTGAGGATCGTGTGGCATGAACGCGTGGATCTTTTAAGGCTCGTTCCTGCTGATCCTTTGTGTAATTCTCGAGACGTGTCGTTCAACGTGGGGAAGCCACAAAGACGCGGTCCAATGGGGAGACCGCGCAAGCCTGTGTTTAAGTATCAGATCAAAATTCAAATTGACGACTATCCAAATGGAGCGGTCGCGACTCGCTGGGATTGTTGACCGGGAAGTTGAACCAACCCAAAACTCACGATCTTGATGAACAAACCTCACGACATTCTGTAGCTTATCCGCCTGTTGTGACCATACATGACTTACTTGAAGTGTATAACTTGCTCACTGTATCTGTTTCCGCTCGTTGCTGCTCGGTACACCCCAGCCCCGAGGTGAGTATCCTTGCCTATTTGTTTCTGCGGATAGCTCACTGGCAATAGGTGGGCACAAGCGGTCGTTGTGCAAGATAGCACGCTATATGTATCCGGTGGACTAAGCGATCCGTTCAACTCATATTCATACACCTCCGCTCCAGCGATATCCGACCTATTGGCCCTTGATCTCTCTACTTCTTTCAATTCTTCTTCCCCCCCGTGGCAGCTTTTCTCTGGCAGCTCTTCGCCCGCCCTCGCGTGGCATACACTGTCCGCGTTCAGCACCACATACCTATTGCTCTTTGGTGGCCAACCAGGTCCACAGTCCTCGACCGTTCTTACAACCCGCAATGACTCCTCAGGTCTACTCTCGACCTGCAACCTGACCGCCCCAGCTTTTATCATGGAGCCACAGAACTGGGGACATCAGCCTATACGCAGGATCCGTCATTCCGCGTCCTTTACGGACAACAAAGTGTGGATTATCGGTGGTGAGCGAGCTGATGGCTCCGGAAATGCGTTCAGCCAACACTACTCGTTTGACCCATCTGGTCCGGGGTTCGTCCAGCTACCGTCTTCGCGTAGCGCACCCCCCGATATCTATGGCCACACGTCCCTTGTACTACCAGATGGACGCGTCTTTGTCCTGGGGGGATACTGCGCGTCGTGCGCAGAGCTCGTGCCAATGAACGTGGTGTGGTCCTTGGATACCACGCAGGACCCACCTGCTTGGGAGGTACTTTCTACCTCGAACAAGTCATTACCGAGCCCTCGTCGCGACTTTGCTGCCGTCGTCCTTTCCAATGGACAAGTTCTTATTCATGGAGGCGGTGATGCGCAGCTTCAGACGACATACAGCGATGGTTGGATACTGGACACGGGTCAGAACCCTATGGTCTGGAATAGCGTCGCAGCCCTCGCACAGCTGGGGGCGAGGAAAGACCACCTTGCAGTGCAATCAGGCGGTTATGTGTTATTTTGCTTTGGTGAGTTTTGCGAACGGTGCGTTCACGACGATGGCGACTCCTCATCCTTGTCATACAGGATATGGTTCCTCCTCGCCTGCGTCTGCATCCTTGTTTGTATACGATCCGACGGCGTCCTCGATGGTCCCGTCTTACAACCCACCTTCGCCTGGCTCATCGGCCACTATCACTTCATTGGCAGCACCGTCACCGACCGGTTCAGAGCCCAATTCCGATGGAGGAACAGGTCTTCCATTAGGCCCCACGGGCATTCCCTTGTACTCCTCTGGCTCATCCTCTTCAAGCAAACGTGCTATAGCCATTGCGCTCGGCACGGTATTTGGAGTCTTCGCCCTCATCTCGGGCTGCCTTGTTACGATATACTACATGAAACGGCATAATCGTAAGAAAAGGGCATCTGGCAGATTCCTTCCCCTTCCTGACGACCCTGAATCCCCGTCTGAGGAGAGCTCGGTGGGCGGCAGCGCCGCACCAGAAATGGCACGTCTGAACGATCAGTTCGATGAAAATACTAGGGGAGTTGGCGGCCCAGGCGTCATAACAGACATTCTCGCACACCTTGGTATTGACAAATTCAACCGCAGGCCAAGTCAGCCCCGCAAGGATATGTTTGTGGACGAAGATAGATCGTTTAGCTTGGCTGGCCCCTCGGAAGCTGTACAAAGACAGCAAAGTGACAGGATCAGCATCTGGTCCTTGCGCTCTGTCAGCGCTTTGGTGCGGGGAGTGATAGGCCGCGAAACTAGCGGATCTGGAAAGGATCACGAAACGGAAAATGGCGATCATCTCCGTGACGGGGCCAGAGAAGGCCTGATTCGTCAGACAAGCCTTCCAAGCGAATATTCCTCGCAATTAACCCATCAAGAGGACGGAAGCTTCTGGTCCTATACAGACTCGCTTGGGAACCCCCCGAACGACGAATATGACGGTCCTATAACCGAGAAGGACGCGGTTCTTGTGTACGATGCTCCGATCAGTGATGAAATACCGACTAGTTGGGGCTCTCAAGATTCCGTATGGCCCTTTAGCTCGCGTGTGCTAACTCCACTCAAGGAAGTCTCTCGGACTTCCTTGTCGGATCCCTCCAATTCGCTTCCGTCTCCATCTCATGGACAAATAAACTTTGGTGATGTGGAGCACGCCGCGCTCTCCCCGTCCGTTTCTCCAGCACCGTCCAGCCCTATCGCCTCCCGTATCTCTGACCCGCACCCTACCATATCGACCTCCCAACATTCTCCCGTTTCGGGCTCTCCCCTGTCTCATTCACCAACTACATCGCGTCCCGACAGCTGGTGGTCGCGTCTGACGAGATCCCCACTCCTTGATCGCCGTACGTCGATCACGTCATCCAAGCCACTCGATTTTAGAGACCCAACGCCCGCCCCACTTCTGAGCCAATTAGAAGAACCAAAGACGCTGGCTTCTGCGTCGGAGCCTTCCGATGACAAACAGGGTGCCGTATGCGCCCAACATGGCAGGACAGTCTCTTCCGCCCACAGCGGGCGCACGGCGAATACCGACTCCGCGGAACATCTCGGGGGGAGGTATGACGTTGTCCAGCGCCTCCCATCTGACGGATCAAGCTCGCAGCGCACACCGTCGCTGGGTTCTGCGGAAATAACCGACCAAGGGATGTATGCTGTCAACGTACATGCGCGCTCCGAGATCTCTTTGTCGACCGCACCCCACGTCGATCCGCCACATTCGACATCGTCCGGGGGCTGGTCCGTCGACGTAGAGGCGCCCCTGGTGTCGGATCCAACCCTTCAAAAGGGCCCCTTAGTGGCTGATAGAGTCAACGCCTACGAGCGCAGGCTGTCTCAAGAGTTGGCATCCCAGCAGATCTCGCCAATCCGAAACACTCGACGGCTCGAACAAGCACCGTCTCGGACACGACCGACGATACAATATGGCGTTGCTCCGCGTGCTTCGTTATATATCGCGAACCCCGATCTTGGACGTCTGTGACGTGAATTTACGCGGGACTTTAATTTGAGAGGAATGGGTCACTGTATGCCGTGTTTTGCATAGGACGGATTGACAGCGTGTGTCCCTCGAACTGTTTGTTCTCCATGGATTATGTTTCGATACCTCACAAGCACCCTTTGTATGAGCACCAAATTCATACTAGTGTAGAGACTCACAAACGAAATGACGATGGTTACGAATCATGTTTTACACCGCAACCCGCGAACAAAGCGGATACAGAGCGGCGATGCGTCATGTCCATTTCATCTCCTTCCCGACGACCCTTGCGTGTGTTGACGGGCCTGACAAGTCATTTGGATCGATTATGCAGATATAGTGCACCTTCGGTGAGCAAGCTGCTGCTGCGACGGCACCGCAGACGGGCCACCTGTCTGTCCACAACGGGTCAGAACCCTAGTCATCACGTCGTACCTGGCAACTGGGAAACGACGCCTGCAAAGAGAACTGTCAGCGCTGCGGGACGAACCTTAAAAAATAATTCGCTCTCCACTCGAATTGCCGGTCCGCCATGTCCAAGTGGAAAGCGGTTGGCTGATTGAATCACCGCTCGCAGTTCTACCGCGAAGCAGGCTGCAAGTGAGCGGCTATGAATATGTATGGGCCACGACGGAGATTGGGGCCGTGTCAGCAGCGTTAGTCACGCACAAACGCAAAACTGGACAAAAATTTTGTTACCTCGTTCGTCCCACGGGTCATATCAAAGTGCTCAAATCAGCATCCTCACAGGGACAGAACGTGATGGGGCTTGCCAATGGACAGATAGCATCAAAGGGCGGCGGAGATGCGGATGGATTCCATTGCGCAGGATCCAGACGAGTCGGTAATGGGGAGGGCACGTAAGTCGATGATGCATGATACAATCGATTTGATGATCAAATGGGTTTGACGCGATGGAAAGTGCTTGGCAGGCGCAAACCCGGCAGGAAATGGTTTTCAACCGGACTGGGATTGGAGGGGACAACGCGGAACCTACATGTTATCGGCAGAACGTGTCGTTTCAAATCAAATAAACGACCACTTGAGCAATCGCAAGCCATCCTGTGTCGGCCGTGAAAGGTTATAGAACGTGTTTATTTTGAGTATGGGCTTCTAGCCGCTGTTGGCTTGCTGTGCTAATGGCTGGACGAACCGAAAAAGGGAGAGACGGATTATGAGGCCTATAAACGGGCAAGTACGAGAGCGTCCAAAAAGGGGCGCTTAAGTTCCGAGGTGAAACTTGGGAAATCCAGGGTTCCCCTGCCACGAGGACGTCCTGCCAACGGGAAGAGAACCTGCAGACGATGTGGCGCGCATTCACGCTCCCAGAGCCATCCGGCTGCAAGAATAATGCATCCTGTTGGGTCGCTGTCATGTCTCTAGATCGAGATGCTGGCACTGGAAGATATTGTGATAGCCTTGCACTAGCAGGACACTCACGTGTGGGAAGGTGTTGAAGTACCCCTTTTTGCGTTGGACCTGACTATACCAACCAAGGCACTGGGTTGACAACATGCGTGCCCTTGTCGTAAGATCAGAGAGCATCCTCGAGGAAACCCGTTTGGGAAGAAGAGCTCCCTTGTAGTTTTGGTTCGTTTGATGCTGCCAAAACGATCGATCGAACGGTGGCCGGGAAACATATCACAGGGTCTTGACCGCATTACATACCAGGCTGAGCCTCCATTCTCAGATCATCTGCACTGACTGCTGTGTCAGTCCTTGAACAAGGTTTGGCTCTCCGGTACGTAAGGGATGGCGGGATGCTGTATTGATCAAGGACTCCATCACTTGCCAAATTGCCCTGGAAGAACGTTTTTACCCATGGAAACCAGAGAAGATTACCCCAGATCTATCGGTGAATGTGAACCGGGTACTCGAGCATTGGCGGCCGTAGTGGGTACAGACGCCGGGGCGTTATCTGCCTCGTGTTCAATGGTAGTTCACACACGTGATTAGACTCATGACGACGACGTTTACATGAAAGTTTACTCATACGATGAGAGGAACTACTCCTTGAGTTCTTTGAGGATTTTCTCGAGCTCCTCGGACTTTGGTGTGGTGTTTTCGAGATCCTATCATCGAGTCAAGTACTGGTTGTGTTCTGATAGGACGTTCATCTTACCTTGATAAGTAACTCGACATACTTCTTTTGAGCATCTTCCTTGCTTGTGCCCTCGAGTTTCTTCCAGGCATCCCTATTAGTAAAATTCAGCATTATAATGTGCCGGCGGACTCCGAGCGCTTTGACCATTTAGCCTTTCCCGTAAAGTCGAGCAGTCCTGGTCTCTGGATATTCACATCGCCTATAGTTCCTGAGTGCGGAAGATTATCAGCCAGGGATGGCAGCGATGGCCCCAGAGATCGCACCTTGCTTGTAACATGCGTAGTACTAGCAAGATGTCTCAGCGATCGCATGATCTAGCGAGCGATCTCAGCCCTCACCTGGAGCTGGGTGTCCTGGCTCGGCTGATAAGGGCCATCCTTGGGGAGGCTCTGAACGTACTTGGTCGCCTTGTCAAACTTTTCCTGCACGGACAATGTCATGGTTGGGGTTGAAGAGCGATGCGGGTTGAGATAAGCGAGTCGGGGTTTATCTGATCACAATAAAAAAATCACAAATGTTCTCTGTTTCAGTCGCGGTACAGTACAATATCACTCATGGTATTTGTATGCGTGACAGGTCACGGGTGTGACTCACCGTGTCGGTTGCGCGGCCCAAAGCGCAAAAAGGCGGCAAGACAAAGCTTGTCCGTGACCAACTGGTCGTTCTGCGGGGTAGGACTATGTCGCCCTCAGCAGCCGCACCGCCTTCTCCTCAAGAGATACAACGAAAACTGTCCGTGCACTCCGCAGCCAAGCCCAAGAAGGTGCGATATCTTGGTTTTCTTCTTGGATACCTCGTCGTGATCTTGACATGGTAGAGTCCACCTGTGACGCAAGCGCATGTTTCCGGAACAGAATCGGATTCGGACTCGGTCATATTACCAGACATGATGTCTCCCACGCATTCGCAGTCGATGGGCTCTTCTGGAGCGTTGCTGTCTGGCAGCAGCTCACAACCGCCCCTCTCGTCAATTGCCGAGCGCGCGTCAGGGAGCGGTGAGGAGTCTGAAGAAGACGAGGAAGAAGAAGGCCCGTGGAGGACGGCGGACAAGTCGCAGTGTATCCAAGACTCTGTGGATGAAGGGGTGATCAAGTCTGGCTATCTATGGAAGAAGGGCGAGCGACGCAAGGTAAGCGCGTGTTGAACAAACGTCGTTGCCTCATCCAGAATGTGTTGTAGACGTGGAAGAAGAGATGGTTTGTACTACGACCGGCACATTTGGCCTACTACAAGAACTCTGCGGAATACCAGCTTCTGCGGTTGCTCAATCTCTCTGAAGTGCACTCGTGCACGCAAGTTGAGCTGAAGAAGCACCTGTACACGTTTGGAGTCGTCACATCAGTGAGGACGTTTTACCTTCAAGCGGAGAGCCTTGAAGCGGTGCAAGGCTGGGTTGGAGCGATCCAGGAGGCACGGGAGACACTCATGATGACGTCGACGCAAACGTCGTTGACTGCGCCAGGGATGGCGGAGACCCCTGCGTTAGTGAGCCGGAGCATGACTGTGACACCACCACCACCAAGTCACCCGGTGCATGGGCAAAACGTCACGTCGTCGGATTCGGAAGATCTGTCACCGAGTGCTCAGCGGACATACTCTACATCGTCACAGAGCCGACCTGTGGTCGGGTCATCACCTGGACGGAGTGGAGGGGTGAGGGAAGGGGCCAAGGTTGTGGTGTCCGGTTACTTGATGAAATGTGGATCGAAGCGACATAATTGGCGCAAACGGTGGTTCGTGCTCTACGGGGAGAAACTTGTTTATTCTGGCAGCCACATGGTGGGTCCGGTTGGCAGAAGTATGAGATCTGATGTGACATTTGTACTGGATGACAGGATACGAAGCCACACAGGGAATTTTCAGTATCGGAGATTCTGGACGCATTGGAGTTTGACATGCGATCACACAAGCATGGAGGGGGCATACCACCACCTGTGATGAGCACGCAAGGCACAGGTGATCCACGGAAGAACGCGTGCACATTCAAGATTGTGACGACGAAACGAACGCTGCTGTTGTGTGCGCCGAGCGAGGAGGAGGAGATCCAGTGGCTGAGTGCTGTACGGGCAGTCATTGCACGACGAACTGGTGCGGGGGAGCGCAAGGGCAGGAACGCGAGCGTGAGCGGGCCGAGCGGGGGGGGAGGACATGACGGCATCATGCACTTTGTTTGATAAGTGGCGCCACTTGCGACAAGCGCGGAACTTGACTGAGCCCATTAAAGACATAGTGTTTTTTCTATCCGGGGATTAATCTGATCACCGATGTGGCTGTGTTGTCCTGATCGGGCTAGATCTACGATATCCCAAAAAGGCGCGCGTGTAATCCCTGTAAGTGGATGCTTATAATACCCCATGGCCACCACAAGCACGTCCCTCGCCCCTTCCCACTCTCATCATGCCACCAACTCCAAAGTCCCCTCAGTCAAGGAGACCTGGCCAGCCAAAATCAAAAGGCGCAGTACGCGCAAAGTCTGGCTGTTACACTTGCAGAATTCGCCGCAAGGTCATAACCAGTCTCACAGCTCAGGCCCACCCCTGACCACCACCACAGAAATGCGACGAACAGCAGATCGAAGGCGGCGGTTGCGCTACTTGCGCACGTCTCCGTCTCCAATGCCTCGGCTTCGGCGCAAAACGTCCCGAGTGGCTGCGCGTAGGCATATCCCCCCCCGCTCCCGTCCTCTCTCTCATATCCCCCAGGAGAACCGCAACGTCCTCGACCTCCGCGAAAAGATAAAGTCCTTTCTCGCATCCCAGGGCATGATAAAGGGCCACTCTGGCACTGCCCCACGCGCCGCTGAACACGAACCACACATTCTCGCCCTCTCCACCGATTATGTCTCTCCCTCAAACAGCCCCCAGACACCCACTCTCTCCATCTCCTCTACCAACGATGACCGTCCATCATTATACCCCCTTCGCACTGACCGTTACGAAAACGATCGTGCGTAATCTCTTCCTTCCCCCTCCTCACTCACCGATCTCTTATCATCAGGTCTACTACCCATCATGCATGAGAGCCCCGACTCCCCCTTGGATCGAAGTGAAATCCTCCTTCCTCCTGCTCTTCCATACTCTTCGACTCCTCCTGTTAACAATAGCTTAGATCCATGTAAGGCCTCGTATCGTTACTAAGTATTTGTATGTATATTAGTGCTCAATGCCCTATCTACAGGGCCAAACCATTCACTCGTCCTTCAACGTCCACATTACTCTGAATTCTCAAGATTGCATAATGTCCACTTTCCCGAGGAAGAAGACTTTGATTCCGTCGTATCCTCAAATTACATGATTGTGCCTGCCCCTACCCTTGATCAATATCCCCTCCCCTTGCTCGACGATCGCCAAAATGCCGCCCTCGCCTACTACATGAAACACGTCCTTCGCAAGCAATATCTTCATGCCAGCGAGTCACTCGATGCCATCATATGGAATCTCATCCACACCAGCGACAATGCCCGTCAAGCAGCTTGCCTCCTCTCAGACCTCCACCGCCGGTGCATCCAACGAAACGCTGTTGCCGCCATCGAACCACAAGACTTGAAGGCTTTGCAGTGCATCCAAATAGTCCCTAGCAACAGGCCTTTGACGGAGGGTGATGCTCTGGCTGGCCTGTGCATTGTATCCTACTTCCTCTTCAGCGGTGGAAAAGGCCAATGGCAAACCTTTCTTGATGCCGCCGCTAAATTTTCTCTCGACGCTATCGAATTTTTCGGAGGTCCATGCAATGCCCTTCGCTGTTGCACCGAGAGCGTTCGTTTCATCATCAAAACGTCCATATGGTTCGACGTCCTCGCTTCGGTCACCCTCCTCAGAGAGCCACACTTCCTAAAGGTCATCCGCGAGTTATATGGCCCCCGAGAGGCCTGGTTCAACGATGAGCCCACGCTCCCGTTGTCAGAGTACTCCATGATGTCCGTCATGGGTTGCGACAACCACATCGTGCTCGCTTTGGCCGAGATTGCCAATCTAGCCTACTGGAAAGCAGCCCATGTCGCTGCCAACGATCTCAGCAACAAGGAACTCGTTCACCTCGGTAACAAGATCGAAGAACTCTTGAAGAAGCCTAGTTCGTCAGACTGGACTGAACCCGTGGAACGCGCTGAGCAGCGTCGCCTCACCTCGGAAGTCTTTCGTGCATCGGCGCATGTCTATCTCCACTCTGTCATCTCTGGCGACCGCCCGCGGTGTCCTGAGATCATGGAGGCTGTCAGCAACACGGTCGAACGTTTGAAGGACGCCGAGGACGGCCCCACTGGTCGCGCCGTAGTCCGGAGCGTCGTCTTTAGCATATGTATCTCTGGTTGCCTGACCGAGGATTCGCGTCACCAAGCCTACTTCCTCAAACGCCTCGAAGAGCAGCAAGGCCTTTCGTTTGGAAATTCCCAGCAAGTGCGGGGTCTGATCCAGAAAGTCTGGAAAGAACGGACCCAAGGCGAAGTCAACTGGCGTCAGGTCATGCGCGAGGCGGAAATGCTCCTCGTATAGCGCGACTCGCTTCCACATCTTTCTCTTTCGCTTGGTTCATCATGTGTTTTCCTTGTCATTTTTTTCCCGGGCCCCATTTTGTATGAATTCAGCACATCAGCACATGCCACGACACGACACGTCCATTTTTTTGACTGCTGGTCAGGATGCTAGCTTGTATCGATTGCTTCAGCATGGACAACCATACCCCCATTTACAGGCTGTACTCTTTACATGTTTTCCCACCACTCACCCAATACATACATGGCTCGCTTGATACACCACAGCCACACGTGGGAAATGGAGCGGTGCATGGCAAGACTCATGATCAGATCAACGGGTATTCGGGAAACGGTTGGAGCTACCTATTGTGCATCCATACAGGGTTCGCGCGTACGTGAAGGTGCAGTTGCCTGGCAATCGGCATCAAAATTCATTATTATTATTCTATGCGCAAGGGTCAGGGTACCATTTGGTGTTTGATGCATTAAGGCCCTCACCGAGGGGCCAAGCAAAGACAACGTGAAGGTCGTTGCCCTGTTCTCGAGTCAAAGTTCACATCCAACGGCCATTTGGGCATGCCGAGACGTTCGGACGGCCGAGGACGGGGAGCCTGGGTGCCACGCACCACGCATTGTTGACATGATCTTTGTCAGCATGCTAACGTGTTGGCGACCGACACAAAGCCTCGGGCAAGAGTTGCCATACGCGTGCGGACAAGAAGAGGGTCGAGATATGCCCTCGATTAGCCAGAAGCGCACGGTCAACGTCTGCCGTGATGCGATAGGCGTGCCTGTTCGTAGGTTCCTAGAGTTCTGGCCTGCTGCGCCCTGCCAGGCAGAAGCTCGAAGGGGGGAGGCGAAATGAACATGTCCATTGGCATGGCAGGATCATGCTGCATTCGCAACGTTTTGATCCCCGTCTGACGGAGGCGTCGAGGAACCGCGACGTATGTGTGCCCCAGTAATTCTGCCGCAAACAACCCGGCATTCAAGGAACGCGACTTGTCTGAGCCCGGTCTTATCTCTTCTCTCCCTCCCTCGCGGCATTTCCCAGTTTTCTTTTTTATTTATTTATCTTGTCTTCCATATGGGTATCTTAGGCTCCGTCTTAACACCCCTCCGAGTGACAGCCCGTTCCCAGCCCGGGACACTCGGTTCACCGAATCCCGCGATTCAGTCGCAGCGTCCTTGTCCCCGACTCGACCTTCGAATCCAGACGAGGAATGTGTTTGAGTGTGTCCACGAACTGATCGGACCGTCCGTCCTGAGCCATCACATAGGTTGGTATTAAAGCGAACGAAAAATGCATGCGATCTAGGGTGCACGACCCACCCAGATCCATGCCCTGCGTCCAGTCGTGCTCCAGAGACGGCTAGGATGAGGTCCGGCACCCGAGCATGCACGGAGGGGAGCCTCTTGCTGTATGTGGGAAGCTGTTCGCCGGGCACAGGATGGAACTGGAGCCGAGTCCCGGTCGCGGCTTCACTTCATAGCCATCAAACTCGGATGCTTATCTAATTCAGCATGATTAGGTCAAAGGTCAGGATGAATGATTTGTCGAAAAACATTTCCCATCTGACGGTTGGACGAGTGGGCTCGATACCGGGAGCGCATTCTCTCTCCGTTGTCGCAGCTGGGTCTGCACCGAGCGGGATGTTGCCATAGCCCTCGTGCGGAGTTAGTACCCGAGCACTCGTATCCAATTACTTCACGACCTACCAAAATGGTTTCATGCACAGATTTCGGCCCCTTAGCAGTCGTCCCTCTGGCTTCTTTTACCTGCCCGTGTCAATGCCATCACGCCGCATTCTCCTTTGCGAGTCTGCCAAATCTATATCCCCGACTACCTCATACCCTCCGCTTCATCGGCGATTTTCCTTCGTCATCTTCCGATTCCTCCATCACCGCTTTCCCGACGACAATCTGCCCTGTCAATTCCACTTTTTAATAACATCCTCCCTTCTCGATCCCCCTGACTAAACCACACTTACCTTTGCGAGCCAGTATGTCTCAGAGGAACTCTCACTCCTCCAACGGCAGCCAGTCCCCCTCCCCAGAGACCCCATCTAGTAATACAACTCCAGATCTTCTGACGTCAAGACCCTCAGATGCGACCGACGCACATAACTCGGGTTCGCGTGCAACTCCCAACAGAATGCCCCTTGACCTCCCCAGACCAACCTCAGCTGGAAGAGGTGGATGTTGGTGCGTGCCCTCCCCTCCCTCTCCTTGCCGCCAGCTGACAAACCACCAGGACCTGCCGACTGCGAAGAAAAGTGAGTCGACCCTCCCATCGTTTCCTCTCCCTTGACGAATCCCTCTCGAAGAAATGCGACGAGCAGCGCGAAGGTGACTCTTGCCATACCTGCAGGCGGCTACAAATCGATTGTTTGGGCTGGGGACCAAGGCGCCCAGACTGGATGCGCGTACGTGTCGTCCTCCCGTTTTCCTTCTTTTTCATTGACTCGTGTCTCAGGACAAACGAGCCGTCGAAGCTTATAAAGCAGACATCAAGGCGAAGCTGACCCGAGCTGGCCTCATCCGCGGTCAACCTCGCTCTTCTATAATGCAGGCGAACGTATCATCGTCATCTTCGACAGTGTTCGCCACAGAACAGTACCAGACTCCTGTAAATGGGTCAACAATGCCTTCTTTCATCGACACTGCACCACCTCTTACGATGCTCGACACCGCCCCAGCCCAGGGCCAAGGCGATAGCCCAACAATGTTGTCCATGTTCGGTGAGCGGCATCGCATCGTGCACTGTTCAAAGACTCAGACAGAGATCAAGGGATGCCTCTCAGCTCACCTTTCAACATGAATCTACCACTGCTTGACCCAACATTACCCCACCTCATCAATCAATCTCCATACACACCCTCCACGTCTCTTTCTTCATCGCATCCATCTCCGCAAGACCTTGGCCTATTTGATCACACATTTGATGGTGTCTCACCACAGACGCTCGGATTCAACCACGAAGCTACCGCATTATCAACGCACCCATTCCAAAGCGAACATGTGTTCTATTATTTTGAGCACGTCAGAAAGTCTCTTTTCGCCTTCACAAGCAATTCTGCTGCCAATGCTATGTACTCGGTAAGTTTTCTTGGTCAGAGCCTAGACATGTTGCACTCACGAGTTCCCTGAAGACTGTATCCCAAAACCCACAAGGCTCCTTGACGAATGCCATATGTGCGCTAGCCAGTCTCCATAACATGCGGGTCCGCGCCGCCCGAGGACTAGAACCAGTGAACAGCACGCTGGAGAACTCCCCAGCATTAATATTTTATGATACTGCCCATGCACAGTTGTATAAGTCTCGAGAAGCAATGTTGACAGAAGGTGACGCCAACGCTGCGCTGCATCTCCTCGGATTCTCCTTGTTTTCTGGCGGCGTGATGGACTGGCGGCCGATGCTCGACATTGCCAACGACTGGATGGTCCAAACTGGGATCCCAGTACACGAAAACCCCAAACTGGCCATGATGGGCATGAACCAGGCTGCGAGGATAGCACTGAAGGCCACCATGGTGAGAGTGCTCCAGCTATACCCGATAATTGCTGACTCGTCCCAAATAGTGGTTGGACGTCATGTCGTCGATTACTCTGCACACCGTACCCAAACACCTGGCCTTTTATCGACGCCTTTATCGGGGGGGAGGTGGCTACTGGTCGGCTACTTCGGGTATGAGCGCCAAAGAAGACTGGGACCTCCGGATAGACAATCTTACCGGATGTCCGGACGAAGTACTACTCGGTATCGCCGAGATCTCTACCCTCTCGTGTTGGAAGACGCAAGAGATGCGAAAAGGCTGCCTAAGCATGAGGGAGCTGATTCGGCGTGGAAACATCGTGGAGAGCCATCTTCGATCATGCGAGACAATGTACTCCCGCGAGCCCGACCAAACACCACTTCACCCCGACCTGTCGGTTGGGGAGGACTTGAACTTGAAGGGGGTACCCGGGATTCCATCCTTGGCCGAAATGCGGCAACTTGTAGCGAAGATATACCAGGAGGCGGCAATCTTGTACTTGCATACAATATTAAGCGAGCCGATTCCAGGTAAGAGCGGTGATAGTGGAGAGATGGAGCCATGGCTGATTCTGGATTGCAGGCGTGCCGGAAATTATCCAATGTATCGATGCTATCACCCAGTTTATACGCCAATTGCCCATGTCGACGCTCGACCGGACTTTGGTATTTCCAATATGTTTGGCTGGGTGCCTAACGGACGACCCTTTGAAGCGAGAGATGTTCAAGGCGAGATTGGTCGGGCATCAGAGCCAATTTGGCAATGTCCACCAGGCATTGATGGTCATGGAGACGGCCTGGCAGCGACGGGATACGAGAGGAGGTGCGATCGAATGGCGCGACCTCTTGCATGTGCAAGGCAGAAATCTACTTTTACTTGTTTGAACTGGACACATTAGCTCCATCTACGCGTTTGTGCGATTCAATTGGTATACTACTCACCTATACATGTGACGGTCAGAACGTGGCTTGATATTCGTCTCTAGAGTGTCCTGTAAAACATATTATTGTTGGCAAGAGAAACCCACGAGGCCTGGGCTGTCTGGGGAGGCTGGCGTGAGTCTGTAGTGGACCATCGGGCGCGCGCGGGTGCCCTGCGACAGCGCGACTAAATACCGACCGCACGGAAATTGCGCTTAGCTTGCAGCCAATCAAAAGTGTGCAACGCATCAATCAGCGCCAGCGCCCATCACCAAGCTGTGCGATTATGTAATTTCAGGGGATTAACTAAATAAACTCACAAAATAAATTATCACGTGACCAACGCGTCGCCTATCTGAACCGCGTTGCAACGTGCCGTTTCCTTCTTCTTTGACGACCATGTTCAAAATATTGCCCTCCAAAAGACTACCCTCGACCGAGTTCACGATGGTGACCACTCCAAATGGAAAGGAAAACTTTCCAGAGCTTCCCTTTCCAGCACCTCCCAGGCCAGCCAAGGCAACGCACAAGGACAAGCCGAAGCACGAAAAGTCCAAATCTTTGAAAATCTCGCAGGACTTGTCAGCTGAGCCTATCGTCACAAATCAGGCATTCGATAGACTCTTGGTGAGCGACATATCTGCCCCAAGGCGTGCCGATGCTAACAACCTTGTCCGGCGAACAGGATGATCTCCAGATCCCGCCCACTCTCCGACCAAAACTTGCCGGCATGGATGCAACGGTGAAAGCCGCTATGCTCAAGTCGTCGCAGGTCTTGGCGGTGAATCCGTCCGTGGCGTCTCCCGTTCCATCTACGCTTCGTACAGTGCGCAAGGCGCGCAGCATTGAATCTATAACCTCGCCCCATGCCCCCTTTTGCACAATGGCGACAGACAGCCCGCCCAGACGAGGTGGACTCTGGGGGTCCCCCATTGCCGGCAAGAGCACCACCGATCTCCATGCCTCGGACGGTGGTGACAGATCTCACGGGAGAGGCGCATCGTTTGATGCCGCGCACTCCCTTTCTCGTGCGCAGGCGCCCGTGATCCCCGCCGAACTTGTATCGAGCAGATCTAGAGACAAGGTACTCGGCAAGGGCATGACCCCCGTCAAGTTTTGTAGTCTCTTGACCTCGGCCTCGAGCACAACACTCGATATAGAGATTGTCAAAAAGCTGAGACTGATGCTGAGAAACGAGGCGGCAAGGTATTCGCATTCTTTTGGTAGCTAGAAGAGTTTTTAAATTGTTTCAGCTGGACAGAGGACTTTCTCCGCTCAGGGGGCTATAGTGCATTATTGACGAGGCTAAACGAAATTCTTGAAGTGGAATGGCGGTTAGTCCGACCCTGTGTCTTTTCTACAAGATCTTGATCTGGTTTCTAGCGAAGAGCAACACGACGACCATATGCTTCACGAACTGCTACGGTGTTTCAAAGCTCTGTCCACATCGTCTATTGGATGCTTCGCCCTCCGAAGTTCCTGTCCGACGCCATTTGTTCAGCTGATCTCATTGCTTTACTCTGACAAGAAACCGGGCGACGTTGCTACTCGTCAGCTTATTGTGGAGCTGCTTCTGATTTTGTTTGAAATTTATCCAGCATCATCTCTTCCTTCTACTGGTGGGCGCCCTCGCCGCGAGGCATGGGACTCATCGGGATCTTCCACCAACGTCGTTACCCTGCCGGCGCCTCACAAGAACTTTTTCTCGCTTATTCGCGCGCTCTTGTTGACACCGGCTCCTCCACCTACTGAATCACCCGCAGCTCCGGTTTCACCGCACGCGTTTATCGAATCGTTGCATCGCTCTCGGATATACAAGTCATATCTTCAGGAACTGTCTGACGTTTGCAGGGATTATTTCTGGGTTTTCTGTCATCCCAACAATACTGTGTGGAACCTCTCCGATGTCGACGAGGGCAAAGTCGAGAAGCCCAAAGCACCGGGAGGTATGACGGGTGGTGTAGAATTTGAAGCAATGGCGTACTTTGTAAGTTCACAGGGGTATTACTTCTGATAAGGTTGCTCACTCCTCGGCATAGACAATCCACCTGAAACTCGTCAATGCCATCTCAAGATCTGTTCATGACCTTAATCTTTCCAAGGATCATGAAATGTCTGCTCATCGTTTCCATATGGACCTCTTTGCCTCGGGTCTTGAGCGCATCGTTTTGGTGTGCCCAGTTGTTTCCCATCAAATTATGATCATGCTCATGCTTGTTAAAGATCTCTCGCAAAGCATCCACCGCGTACTACCCAACCCTCCACCTAGAGTTGTCGCGGTACATTTGTTGGGCCACCTTGGCCGAATTCGAATTGCCCTGGACGGTATCACGGCTTGTCGGACCTCCTCCTCTTGCGTTATGCAGAGCGAGGCCTACAAAGCCAAGCAAGGGTGAAGACCAGAGTCCGCGCAACACTCCGACGAAGAAGCGCACTGCCCCACCTGGCTTCAACCTGCCTCCTTCAACCAAGGTGGAACCGATGAAATTTGAATGATTTCCTTGCGAATCAACCACGTTCGTTGTTACCCTTTATTCTTGGTTCTGCTATGTTGTATCTATCTCCCTTGATGTCCTCTCCTTTCATGATTTCAAATGCTGTTCTGATTGCTCTGACCGTCATTCCTTTCGTTCTGTTGTATTACACCTTGCATCGGATTCGTGGGCAGACGGCATCTGGCTTGTTGGGAACAATTATGTGGTGTAAATTACGATGTCCAAGAACGATGCAAGCATAGATGTGAATTAAAATATGGACATGAACTCCCTAGACATTGTTTATAGTCGTGCAGGCGATTCTGTAGTCAGACTAGTGACCACCGAGAAGACGCGAGGTCTCTTCGCCAATGCCCAGCCTGTTGTGACGTCCTCGGAACTTGAGCTCCAGGCCGATCACACACCGCATGATCCAGCACAGCGAGAGAATGGCAAAACCGAGCCCGCTCCAGTGGACGAACCCAGAACGCTCCTTGCTCTGCTGGACGACGACCGCGAAGAGATACCACGTGATGGCGAGACAGCCCGGGAGGTCGCCCTCGACGGCCGAGTACGCATACGCGAAATCGACGAGCTGGAGAAAGAAGCTGGGACGCGGTCAGCGTGGGTCGCGAAGAGAAAGCAGACAGGCGGCGTACAAGGAGAAAAAGACGAAGACCTTTGTCCAGGGTCCGGCGGGCTCGGTGAGCGCGTCGACACCAAAGGCTTCGAACGCGGAGAGAAAGACGAGGCCGACAGTCCAGCCGTGGTAGAGCGAAAAGGGGAGGTGGAGGAAGATCTCGTCGGAGAAGTTGCGGAGGGCGGTGCCCTTGACTTCTTGGTAGATTTGCTGAGAGGGGGGTCAGTGGTGTACAGGGGAGACGGGCACGCGCGCTTACGGTCACTACGGAGACAGAGAAGAGGATAAAGACCAGGGCTGGAGACGATTCGTTGGGAGCCAATCGGCAAGGGACATGGTTGATACGCACCATAGCGGTATTCTTGAATCGTCCAAGAGTAAATGTACATGGCGTTGAGGAAATCGAGCAAGGGAAGTCGCCAGCCGATGCGGTCAAGAATGACCTCTTTGCCGCGGGCGGAGAATTGATAGATACTCGTGCCCAATATCAACATGTGGATCAGAGGCCTGTGCAACTCGGCTCAGCGTCTGGTCGCATGTCAGCTGGTGAACTTACCAGATGAAGAACGACCATGCAGCAGGGGTAAAGTAGGTTTCTCTGCCAGTGTAGTACGCATCCAAGGGAGAGATGATAGTATATACATTTCCACCCATAACGAAGATGGCGCCAATAATATTGGCTATCTGAATCCATGAATTGTCAAGGTCGTCGCCAAGCCATTCGGCCGGCATGCCCGCTCACCTTCAGGGGCAGGCTGGTAAACCAGTGATTCCGGTTTTGATGGCCAAACAATGGCAGCGGCATTCGCTTTTCAGTTGTGTCAAGTTCGCCGGGGGTAGGATGGGTTTCAAGCACGAGGAGGCGTTGGGCAAGATGTGGGCTTAAGTAGGCCCGTACACTCCGCGTGCACGTCGCATTTCCAGGGCGTGTACCATGAGTGCTGTTCACGTGGTATGGGACGACTTCGGTTTAGCTATAGGAAACACTGGATGGCTCACCTCAGTCACTGGTGAATGCAGTGTCCGCATCCTGTCCGGTGCGAACGTTGCTTCTCTGCACGCATGGATCCTAAAGTGACCGAATGTTAATAGAGTCTTAAAGATCAGAAGTCCCGCACAGGTCCTGCAGCATCCTGCGGTCCATTCGGTTCTGACGTATTCGAAAGGGTAGGACTGCCTTGAGCCGAGACGCCTCGCCGTCTCCGCGTGTAAGCTGTCAATCAACAATGGAACACAACGCAGAGCCGAAGATAGGCGTCGCAATAATAGCCAACAAAGTCACCATATGCTTTGAGTACTGTACAGTGCAACCTAGAATCGAGCATAACGAGGCACTCCCGTACGCCCGTGTGTCCATGAATCAAAAACCTCAAGAAAGGGATAGCATAGGGTCATAACCTTTACGCGTTTCCAACCGGTCGTCAAATGTCGAGATGAAGCGCCTTTTTCAGCGTCTGCCACTTGGAGTGATGAGTGGGAAACACCACGCGCCACCTGGAGTCATAATTAGCGACGGGAGCCAGGCTTTGTACAACATGAACAAACCTAACAATCATGTCTCCGCGTCTGATCGTCCTGCGACCGTCCCGGATTGGCATACCTGCGCCCTTGACGAGAATCTGACCCTCCGTAGCCTTGTCATAAATCGGGTAAGGCAAAGTGAAGGCGATATCCTTTCCGTCTATCCCTTGGATAAAGAGTTCACCCCCTTGGTCAGCGAGGGGATCAGCCCAGGGAACGCAGATGTCCATGAATAAGTCGTCTTTGACTCTAGAAAAACGTTCGTCCGGAACTTCCTCAACCAGAAAGACCACATCTTGCAGTGTTCCGTCCTTGCGTTGATGACCCGTACGCGGACAGATGATCCTGGTGCCACTGCGCATCCCAGGAGGGACGACAACTGATATTTCCACCTGCTCTGTTCGGTGCGATAGCAATTCTCTCGTCACGAGGAACCGATAGGTCGTTCCATGGTACATTTCGTCAAGCGTCAAAGGGAGAGGGAAAATCCACTCCTTGGAGGTACCACGAGGTGTGTTGATCGCACGGAGTGGTGAACCATACAGAGCCGCCTCTTCATCGTGTGGCCAAGTATCTGGTGGATGTTCTTCACCCTTGGCGGTTCCCTTAGAAAGCTTGTGGACGAAACCCCTGGTATCGGAAGTGAGCTTATCACCATATGGAGAGCAGCCTATACTCACGCTGCGAAGCCGGGTTTGGATGACCTGGGCAGTCGACCAGAAGGCGGTGGAATAACAGGCTTGTCAGTGCTGGTGCGAGACGCTTTCTGCGAACGTGAATCGTGCTTTGACTCAGTCGAAGCGGGGGAGGATTTGCTCGTCTTCCTAGAGGATTTGGAACGGAGGGTGTCGCTGGGATGCTCCGAACCGCGACGATGCGTAGAGGCAGTGGTGGTCTCCGGTGTGGCCGAGCCAGGAGGATCGCGTAAATGATCGTGCGACTTGGTCCTGGAGGACTTCCGACCGCTCTTCACCCGATCGGAACAAGGTTGCTTCTTATCTGGATTAGGATTGGCTGATTGTGGATGAGAACCGGGTCTCAGCTCGTCGGATGAGGTAGCATGAGGAGATGATGGCGGTGGTGACCCAGCCCGAGATGACTTGGGCTTGTCCCTCGTATGATCATCACAA
Organism: Tubosaeta aff. alveolata; assembly: GCA_038094535.1. Lineage (NCBI taxonomy): Eukaryota > Fungi > Basidiomycota > Agaricomycetes > Boletales > Boletaceae > Tubosaeta > Tubosaeta aff. alveolata. The sequence goes on from JBBPUG010000059.1 coordinate 27,522, forward strand.
GGAACAGAAGATGACTTGGAAGACTGGGGGCTAGACCGCTTGCTTGAGTTAGAGCTCGCCGAAGGTGGCCGGCTTGATGCCTGAGTGCTTTTTGTGTGGGTGTTAGAATGAGTGGGGTCAACGCTGCTGGAAGGAGCGCTGGATGTCGACGAGGATTCCGTAGACGAGGAATGAGCACTTTCTTTTCCATCCATCAGAGCATGATATGCTTGGTTCACCTGCCAGAGGTGTGGTCATGAACGGAGTAAGACACTGTAGTGAGAGTCCTACCTCAATGAACATTTGAGCTGCACGTTCCTTGCCGACCAAATGACGGTCTGGGTGCCACTGCAGGGCCTTGCTCCGACGTTAGGATCATCCTGGTCAATGGATCAGAGGCTACATACGAGTCTTTTGTACGCAGTTCTGATAGCGTCGTCGCTCGCGCCACTGGTGAGCCCCAGAACAGTGTGATAATCTGTAGGCATTTTCGGGACGAACACTAAGTGGTTTTCACGGACAGTGCGACTGCAAGAGGGTACTGAGCGAGTGAAAAGTAGGCTCGTTGATATACAGGAGAAAGGATGAGCTCCGAGTGATCAACTCACACTACGATTGGTGGATTCGCAAGCAATCATGGAGCATGCAGGACGTTCCTTTGGCCGACGCCTCATGTTGAGCACGTTTTGCTTGCCGGTGCTTGAATGAGTAATCGTTCATTCCATGAAGTGGCGCGAGGACGATGAAACTGTCGATGGTGTCTGTCTTGATGGCACGGCGTCGAGTTGATGGCGGTCACATGTGATATCTTAGTTGGCCGCTCAAACTCAAGGCAACAGAGGTCGGGAGATTCTGCCCAAAGAAGCGTTCGGATCATGCTACACTTGAAGGTGATGATTAAAAGGTACATTGAATGATGCTACATCAGAAAAGTCCCGTCAGTTCAGGTCAATATCCGCCGAATGCCCTCTTTCTGAGAGGGAGTTAGGCGGTCTGGGAACTGAACCTCCCAACGAATAACCAAATCTCCCTTCTTCTTTAGGCTTGCCTGTTTGCGAATTGGCATGCCCTCTCCGACGATTCTTGTCTCCTGTCCAGGCTTAACGATCCCGAAAGGGAGGGGGACCTGTAGTTTGCGGCCGTCCAGCAACTGAACAATCTTTTTGGTGTCACTGCCAGCCAATCCTTCCACAAGGGGTATCTTGAGGGTGCATGAAAGATCGTCTCCGTCTCGGGCGAAGACAGAGTGGGGTTTCTCTTCGACGACGAAGGCAAGATCTTGGGCTTCGCCATTGAGCTGCTCGTTCCCTGCACGCGGGAAACGGATCTTGGTGCCGCTCTTCCAGCCGGGAAGGACTTCGATCTCAAGCACCTTCTCCTCCGTCGTTCCGTCAAGAAGCCTTCTGCTGACTTTGAGATGTTTGGTGGAGCCAGAATAGAGGTCTTCCAAGGAAAGCTTGAGTGGACGGGTGATTTCCGGAGGTTGTGGAGCGGGTGCGGATGTTGAACGCTGTTGAGCAGAAGACGGGCGACGCGGCATGCCACCAGGCATCGAGAAAGGGGAACCGTTGAACATGGATGACATGGGAGTCTTTCCTCCGCCAAAACCGCCATGCAAACCGGCCATCCCAGCAAATATTTCCCTGCAGGGAAAATAAACATTGCTGTAGACACCGATCATGAGACTATACGTACTCGAATATTCGATGAGGATCGGATGGGGAGAATCCTCCGCTACCTGGACCAGTGGTGAAGGAGAACGAGGTACCGCTAGGGAACCCTCCAAAGCCAGATGGCCCTGCCCCCGCACCGGGGGGTACGCCTCCGCCTTTGAGGCCCTCCTCGCCGACTTGATCATAGATGGTGCGCTTGCTCTTGTCACTAAGCACCTCGAAAGCCTCCGAGATCTACCTTGCGTGAGCAGCCATATCGATTTTCAAGCACACTGGCTGACCTCTTTGAATTTCATTGATGCCTCTTCTGAGCCCTGATTTCGATCGGGGTGCCATTTCAAGGCCTAACCAAGGTGAGCCAGAGCCAGGAAAGGGGGAAGAGACGCACCATTTTCTTATAGGCACGTTTGATTTCATCGTCGTTGGCAGAGCGTGGTACGTCGAGTATCTTGTAGTAGTCTTTGCCCATCTTGTGGGGTCGAGGAGTAGACCTCGGTATTTATCCTTTGGATGACCCCAGAAGATGCTCGAATGACGTCAGCGAATGTCACGTGGTGTCTTTTTTCTCCAACCATGTCCTCCTCAGATCGATTCCGGATTTCTTGGTCTTCCTTCTTTCCCTTCTCCTCCTCCGCGCTCGCATCTCTGCCAGAGAATGCGCCGCGTCCTTCTCGTTACACAAGGGAGGACGGAATCCCAGATCAAGACGAACCTCGAAACTACAACACAATCCAACCACCCACACCACACAACCGTGTCCCTCGCAAGGTCGCTGCCGCTATCAAGGTAGAGGGAAAAGTCTGGTTTGCCAACGAACGAAGTGTGTCCGTATTTATTCTTCCAACTTCTACTCACCCGTCTCCAGCGTGGCTATCCTGGCTCCACGCTGCCATCCTCATTGGCGTGTTTTCTGTCGCCCTGTTCAATGCCTCGCAAGATCCCATTGCGCGCCAATTCGCCTACGTATATGCTGCCCTCAGTATTGGCGTCTTGGTATGTCATTCCCGATAAATCCGAATTCATATCTTACGGTGTCCAGATCTACGGCTTTTACCTCTATCAGTCTCGCATCACCATGATTCGCAAGCGTGATCCTGGTCATTATGGTTCTGTCCCGTTCCTCTTCTGTTTCTCCCGTTCTGAAAGGAATCTCTCAGACGCCATTGCTGGTCCCTTGGTCGTTAGTACCATTCTTTTTGTTGCAGTTTTGGCCAACTTCATCATCCGTGGTACGCACTATTTTTCCACTGAATTCTGACCTTGACCACTGATCATCCCACGCAGTTCGTGAACTGTAAGTGTGTCGTTCCCCTTCTTGATCCACTTTCATCCGAATCTGCAGCCATCAACATAATGTTCCAATTCCGGGTTTGGTTATGTTACAGCAAGTCCTGCCAAACTTCATACCATCCCGCTAAATTATTCAAATGGCATGGGTAGTCGCAAGCAAATCTTCACTGTATTCCTTCGAGTATTCCGAGCATTGTACTCAATCCCAAGGAAAATCATTTGTTGTCACACGGTTATGGATTGCTGTGAAGTCATTACCCTAATTATCATATTGACCGACGATGATACTCCAGCCATTGATGGAGTCGCATGCTTTACGATCATACCGTTTGACGATGCGAGTCGGTCTGCAGTGGCCAGGCTCGCTCTGGGTCCGATTCCCTCCAACACGTAGAAGAGTGGTACTACAAATTGGTGCGAACAATAATCACAATAGTTGTGGTCTACTTCAAGGCCTTCTTCATTTTCTATACGGAAGCTCAGTCCGTCACTGCTGAACGGCGACAAACAGAAACTATACCTCTTCCATCGCGTCCAGGTCGTTGGTTTCAATGCGAATGATCCTCTTCCCAAGAACTTTTTCGATCTCTTCCATTTGTAGCCATGTTCGCTTGTCATGCACAAAGTTGATCGATATTCCCTTGCGTCCAAAACGCCCAGTCCTGCCTGGATCGTATGTCAGACATGCACCAAAGTCACGACACTCTTGGGCGCACCGATGCGGTGGATGTAGGTCTCAATGTCTGGCCTAACATCATCCGACTGCGAGTTTCCACGTTCGTTCATCAGGGGAAGATCATAGTTGACGACCATGTTCACTTGAAGGATATCGATACCGCGAGCGATGACGTTTGTCGTGATCAAGACTTTTTCCCGGCCCTCGCGGAAGCTGTCGATGATACTGTCGCGCTCGGATGCATCCTTGGCACCGTGAAGTGAAGCAACTTTGTGGCCCTCGGCGGTCATGCGCTGGGAGATCCTGTCTGCGGTACGTCGATGCTAGAAATAGGATGATCGCTTCGAGGGGTTCGGTCCCAACGGAGATCACTTACTTGGCAGAAGATGATGCTCTGACCGATCGTAAGTAATTGGTACAGCGAGACCAGGATGTCATATTTCTGTTCCTCGTCGCGACAGTCCATGTAAAACTGACGGATGCCCTCTACCGACAATTCCTCCCTCTGGAGCTCGATCTTGTTGGCGTCGGGAGCAAACTTGTTGGCAAAGGTCCGTACGTGATCGGGGAACGTGGCAGAAAAGAGGATGATTTGTGGAGGCTGTGCGCGGGGCAAGAGACTGACAAGAAATGAGATCAGCCAACCTGAAAATGACTGCAAGTCAAGGTTACTTTTTCACTTTTAACGTCTGATCTCCAAGACCATCCTGGTCGAGCATGTTATCGGCTTCATCAAGCACGAAGACTTTGATACCCGATGAATCAATGACTTTCCGCTTGAGAAGATCAACCATAGTTCCTGGAGTACCGACAACGATGTGTGCGGTTATCCTAGTAACATCTCTCGGAAGATTATCCTTGATGGCATATTCTGTCTGTACTTGAGTGAATTTACCCATCGCCACTACCACCGACATGATTTGTCGCGCCAGTTCTCGTGACGGAGCGAGACAGATGGCCTGAGATAAAATCAGATAACAAAGCTACGGCAGTGCAACGTCACCCGTACTTGTGTTTTATTGAGCGAGAAATCCACTCTGCTAAGCATCGTAAGGACAAATGCGGCGGTCTTTCCTGTGCCCGACTGCGATTGTCCAATCATGTTCTGCGGTCTGAGAAAACGGTAAAGGATTTAAAGACAAGTGCGCGACGATCAGCACGCACGGATTGGCGAGAAGAAGCGGCAACGCGCGTTCTTGGATCTTGGAAGGTTTTGAAAATCCCAACGCATAAAGACCCTTGAGAAGGTCCTGGTGTCTGCGAGGAAGGTTGAAAAACACATGGATAGCGTTACAGATTACTGACAAGCCAAGCTGTTCGAACGATTTCGCGCTGTATAGGGGAGAATTTGGGTCGGCTTGCTGATCTGCTAGCGTGACCTATGGATTATCTATGGTGAGCGAGCAAGGTGCCGCACACATGGAGGATCACATACCGTGACCTCAAACGTAGATGATATTAGGTCGGTACTTTCTGAACCGACAACAAGTTTTATCGTGTCGTGATTGAAAGAGCAGCTTGATGTGCGCACCTGATCTAGCAGCCTCCGGGGCTTCGGTCTTCTTTATTTCACCCTCTTTCTCTTCTGGTTTCGCATTCGCTACGGATCGAGTTAGTGATGTAATCTTATGACCAACCCTATTCTGCTACCGTCTGCGGTTTTTGGAGTGTAAAAGCCTTCAGCATCCTTCTCCATGTTGGTAGAGACGGAGATTGCCTTTGTTGGCCGAAATACTGCAACCTATCAATAATGACTCAGCAATACATCCGTCTAATCTTATCGTTTATCGTCCTGAACGTAAGTTGATCAATGCTCTCGTCCCTCAAACCTACGATGTATTTGAATAGCAGCGTCGTCATGGTCCACACACCCGGTGCTTCATCCATAGCATCTGGTTTTGCTAACCATGCGCTGCAACTACTTAAGAAGGTACAACGAGGAATATCGCCCGTCGAGCTTGTCTACACGGCTCACGAACGCTGGCCACTCCCTCCAGGACAGAGAGTCCACACCCAGCCCACGCTCCGCATTTCGGTTCTTGACTCCTCGTTCAACCCTCCGACTCTAGCGCACTTGGCACTTGCTAATTCTCCGGCGCCTTTACCGTCACCCCAGTCCGCCTCTCCTCCAGGATGGTATGATGCACAAATGCTCCTGCTCTCTGTCCGCAATGTGGACAAAGTCATGACACCGGGAGATGCAACATTCTTTCAACGACTTGAAATGATGCGTCTGCTCTCGCGTGATATTCGCTTCACGGACGCTAGCAGTACGGAGTCGGGCTGCGAATCACTGCAGATAAGTAGCAACGTTGCGATTGCCATCATAAATGAGCCGACGTTTGTCGGGAAGTCGGCACTTTTACTTCCCTTCATGCGGTCAAGGTTGGCTACATTCGCTTCTTCTCCCGGCGGTTTATCTGGCAGACAAGATGCGTCATGCCTATTCCCTTCCCCGAAACTTGTCTTCCTTTTGGGTTCTGATACCCTTGTCCGCCTTTTCTCCCCTAAATATTATCACTCTGAGCAGGCTATGGTCGAAATGCTTCGAAAATTTCTCTCCGTAGACCAAGAGGACTGTCAAGTTGTGTGTGCCTATAGGGGGGATGGGAACATCGACAAGGCGTTGGAAGCGGGTTGCGAGTTCACGACAAGTCGCCGCATAGCATTCGTTACCATCGGTGTTGAGGAGCGTACCTACAGTTCAAGCGAGGTGAGGGCGAAAGCTGCGGCGGGGGATGGGACATGGCGGCGATTGGTCACAGAGGAGATAGCCGACTATATCACCAAGCAACGTATTTACTCGGGCTCAGAGAGCGAATAATGAAAAGAATTCTATTTTCGCAATCTGTCACAACAACGTACGTCTAACAATGACCCTACTGCGGAACACATATCAAGTGTGGGTATGATAACGAAGAAATCACAGCGTGGATTGTGCAAAGGCGATGGCAACAGTCTGCAAATGATGTTAGCGGGCGATTATTTATCTAATCGTCAACATACCTCAGAATGACTCAAAGAGACATGAACTTGTGTGATGCCTTTCCCCCGGGCGACAGCATCTGCGTCACCGTACAGAGTGACAGTCGGCACGCCTGCCACATTGGGGAGGATCTCGATGTCTTTCATCGCCGCCGCCGCACCTTTCGAAGGTACGCCAAATGACTTGAAAACCGCTTCCTTTCCAGCCCATCGTGCGGCAAAAGAAGAGGGAGGTGATGGCTGAGCGCGGCAGTAAGCAACTTCGGCGTCGGTGAAGTTACGTTCGATGAAGGTTGTGTTCCATGATGGGACAGACGAAATCAACTCTGGATAAGCACATAAGGTACTCGAGGTGCAGAACAACCACTGGAAAGCTCACCCTGATCCACCCCAACACCGACAACTGAACCAGCGGGTGCGAAAGCCTTGGTGACAGTGCTCACGTTTGCAACGTCAAATGGTACTGTTTTGTTCAGATCAGCGGTGTAGGAGTAGCTACGCGTCTTCGGATCGAAGGTGGCACGGGCCATGGGGTTCATGAGAACGGGTTGTTCAAGTTCAGGGCTGTAGGGTGGTCCATCTTTGATTCTGACCAAGGAATTGGATGTCATCATCTCCGTCATAACCTTGTAAGCCTCCTGGTAGCGCCTCTGGTTGCGGGATTTGTATGATTCGTAGGCAGAAGGATCCAGGCAAGCAAAGAGATAGCGTGGATGGACGATGACAGCAGTACCGCCAACTTGACCAAAGCCGAAGGAAGACTGCAAAACGATCTAAGTTCTAGATATTTGACGGTAACAAATCACTCACCATGACACCTGCACGAATTCCATCCGTATGAATTGACCGTGAAGGGAACATGAGATTGTGATGGGCCTCAAATCGTGCGTCGATGTTGCTTCACGAGTACATATAAATTGGGGGGCTAATGCAAAGAGGAACACGAACTTACTCGCTGTTGCGGTTCCCAGGAATAATACCCGTATTGACGGTCTGCAAAAGACCTGCCATCTGCCATGATGCTGATCCACCCTTCGAGTGACCAAGCAAACTCTTCTGCGCCATGATAGGAACGGCGTTGCCATGAGTACGGGACATTGCGGCAAGGATGTTGTGCCATATTTCCGTCTCGTTCTTCTCGTTGGCCCCGGTGCTAGTACCGTGAATCGAGAGGACACCAATGTCGTCGGCAGTCAAACCCCAGACGGCAAGCGCACGACGCATCGGTCCGACTCGAGCGTCAGATCCTTCGAGCATACCATACGTAGCCAAGACCTCTTTGTCCTGGCGGTGGGCTTCCTTTTCGATATCGGCAACACGAGTCGCGAAGTAATCTTCGTCGAAAGTTCCATCCTTTGATTTTTGCTCCTCGATCTCGTCACGAAGCGACACGTGTTGATGGGCGAGCCAGTCCGAAATCTGCCTACGTCGGAATGTGATCTGGCGGGATCGGTATTCGAGATCAAGCGATGGGAGGGGGTATTTAGATGGTAATTCTCGAGCGACCGACAGGGCACCACGTCCAGGTGCAGGAATGGAACGCCCAGCTTTGTCACTGGAATAGTTGAACACGCAATCAACATATTGTCGAATTGTAAACTTACGTGGATGTAGAGGTGAACGCTAGGATACCGTGGATGGGAGCACCGAGGTCAATGGCAGTCTTTGCATTCATGACAATGTGGATACCAGTTCCTTGTGATTCCATGAACTAATAGGCGTAAATTAGCACAAAAAACATCACATTAACGACCACTCACCCCTGCACGAGTTGTGGTGGCAGGTCGTGACATTTCTGTAGGCTCACGTCCCATGGCGAATTCAGTCTCGGCGTTGCTGGTGGCCTTCATGTTGGCGAATTCGAAAGATCCTTCTTCGCTGAGATCGTCGAAACCACCGGCGATCATGACTTTGGCCTTTCCGGATAGGATGGTGTCACAGGCAATTTCGAGAGACTGAAGAGCGGTTGCGCTACAGGAACATAAGTGAGCGAGAAGAAGAAAGCCGATATTACGCACCAAGCTCCAACAGGAATCTTCACAGGTCCACTTGAAGACATCAGAAGCAAGTTAACCCAACCAGCGACAGTGTTGATGAACCTAAGCTTCAACGTAAATAGTTGCTTAGTCTGGGGCGAGAAAACTCACGTCTCCTGGAGAATGTCGTTCTGTACTTCCTTCTCTTCGCGGCGGTCCTTGAACATCTTGGCGAGTGATTCGGTACCTCCCATGCCACTCCCAACACAGGTTCCAACTTCTGAAGGGTGGATATGGTTGTATAATTCGTAAGGGTCGGTGATACCAGACATATTGAGAGCTTCTGCGGTGCAGACCAAGGCCCAGAGACTCGCCCTATCAGTCTGCGCGATAATGTCTTGCGGAATTCCGTATCTCCCGGCATCCCAGCCTGTTGGAATCTGCCCAGCTACTAAACGACTGAAGCGGAATGCCTTGGGAACGAAGATGCGAGCGCCTTTCTTGAACTTGACGAACCACTGGTCGCCTTCCGCGGTCCAGATGTCACATTTTTCCCCGTGTTCGTACTTGAACTTTTCCGCTTCCGATTGCGCGACTTCAATAGGCTCCAAGTCATGTATGAGTTCAATTTCTTGGTTGAAAACTTTCTTTTTGGGATCGTAACCACGGAACAACTCGGGCTCTGCGAATCTTCAGTTCTTTCACTTCGCGAACATAATTCGGGACGACTCACCGATCATGCGCACTCCCGCGTGTTTCAATATCTCCTTCTCGTAACGGCCGCGCACATCCTTATCATCAACAGGTTCTTCAGTCTTCGCATCAACCCACCCAACGTGTAGGAAGCCGTTTTTGAGACGACCATCAAAGTGCTTGATGAAACCCATGATCCAAGCCATTTCAATGCAACCTTCGATGGTGAATTCTCCCCTCGCTTCCATTTCCCATCTCGTACGCGAGCTTCCCCAAGGGCCGACCTCAGCAAATCCAGTGATCACGATGACTTTCTCTAGGTCAATAATACCCCGCAGTTTGTTGAGATCTTCGAGGGTGGCTACAGACTCCAAAGCAGGGAAGTCAAATTTGAAATTGGCACGCGGCACAACATTGACGGTTTGCAACACCCGCTCTCCTTCGACCCCATTGATGGTCTTGAAGTCAAGGGCATTATCTCTGGCAATGGCACGACGAAGCTCGCTCTTCTCCTTTAAGCTCCGACGAATCCGAGTCGTAATTTCGGCAAGATCAGGCAGGCGGTCCATTCCACCGTTCAGGTCAGCCCAGATCGGCTCAACCTGTGTAATGCTGAAGAGCAAGGGGTGCATAAGTCCAAGGATGTTAAATGCCATCTCTTTCGCCGAGAAAGTGCGAACGCCATGGCTTTCAAGCTCGTGGGCAACGGTATTCGTAGCATCCATCAACCCAGTGCCTCGCGTCCATCTATGGTGGTGATGTGAGCATACAACGACGCAAATCCAATGAGCTTTGAACTTCTCACCCAATCACGGCTCCGGCCAAGCACAGGTACTCGCCCCAACTCTCCGAAGTCCAGCGTTGGAATAGTGTCTCCAAGGAAATCTTTGACTCTGAGTAAAGACCATCGTTCCCGAACAAACCATGGTTAGGGGAGAGGGGTAGGATGACTTGGGTTGGTCGCGTGACAAACTGACGCGATGCTTTCTTTGTTTTGACGGCACCGAGAATCCGCAGAAGATTGACCAACATTATGCGATGCGCGAGCTCTGACTTGTCATCCAACCCATCAATTTCTCGACCGTTTTCGGGGATTGCGGCGAAAGGAAGAATGTAGTCAAGGTCCATTCCCAGCGTAGAGTATATATAGTCAACAAGAGCCTCTACATCCTGTTTTGATCCCTGATTGAAGGGGACGACGGTCAATGCAGAACCCCGTGCTCCGTAGCTTTGGTAGATGGACTGGTAATATTCAACAGTCGAGCGGCTGTAACGAGAAGTGGTGATTACGATGTGAGCGCCACCGGAAAGAAGACCTTTGAGGATTTCGACGCCGATCGAGCCCTTCCCGACACCTGTAAGAAGTGCATTCTTATCCTTGAACGTTGTGCCCGAGGTCGCTATTTCATGCAGGATGTCGAGGTAAACTCCTGTAAGATTGCTCGAGTACTCCCAGTTGCCCCCGACCTTGCGTTTGAGGTGAAGCAATGGAACTTTGTCATCGGATACTGGCAGGACAGCGGAGATTTGTGGTCGAAGGAACTGAGACGACGAACGACGGTTCCGCATGCGCGTGCGGGTTTGTTCTGGACCTTTCCTGAGAGAACGTACAACGCCCTCGTATAAGGCCTTGATGCGGTTCTTCTGATCCTGGCTAATCCCAGGCTGCGATTTCACGACGGTCCATAGCTTGAGGACGTCTTCCTGAACTTTCTGGATATTGACAGTAGAAATAGTATCGCCACTGGCCATTTCCTCGACGTAAGCTTCCAACTTGCGAACATTCTCTCGAACAACTTCCGAATAAACGATGTCTCCTTTTGCCGTAACCTCGGTGTGGGGAGCAGTAGGGAAAGTCACTGTGATTCAAAATTGGCTGCACTGAAGATTGTGTTCGCTAGCTCACTTACCATCTTTGTAAACAGGGGGCTGCCCGAGGACCTCTCTGGTGTTGTCGATGAGCTGCTGACCGAACTGTTTCGCGAGTGCGTATGTGTCGCCTCTGCCTGGGTTGCAGCGATCGATGTGATACTGCATGTAAGTCAAGAGCTCAGGATCAGCTCTGTTGAGGAGAGCAATGCAACGAGCAGTGAGTTCTCGGTCGACAGTTGTGAGACGGCCATGAATGATGTCGTAATACATGAGCAATGCGTCTTGACGGACCCAATTCCAGGACGAATCGAAGTGACGGGCTTTTAATGGATCAAATGCAGGTTGTATCCCATCGATGTACGCATCGCCATGTTCCCGTGCGATCGAGTCGAGTCGAGCCTGAAGTTGTGCGGATGTGGCCCTCTCTTTGTCATGAGCGATCTCGCCTGCACGGGAATCACGGTTGAGGTAGCGCATATAAAGTTCGATATGTTGAGCAGCGAAACGGTCTTGTTCAGCTTTGAAATTCAAAAACTCTTCGCTGTTGATCATGGCTCCGCCGCCGCCGCCGCCACCACCACCACCACCGGAACCGCCACTTGATAAAGATATACCAGAACGTTGAGAGTATGCTCCGACGACAGTATCCAACCATGCTTTTCCCTCGGCTTCAGACGACAGACGTTTAGCAGGCTCCATGGTGGTTCCCAGAAGAAGTACACCGTCAGCTCGTAAGGGGCCTAACCCCCAAGTCTTCGACAGGTAGCTTTTGATCGCAGAAGCATTGAAGCCACCGGGCATCTTTCCACCAACCAGGCGCGAGATTAGACCAGACGAGTACTTGCCAAGGGTTCCAGGATGTCCGACGCCCAAAGCAGATCCGAGTTCTTCAAGAGGGAGTTCTTCACCCTTCTCGGGAGCAGACGTAAATTCGAGTTGCAGGTCACCCAAGATTTCGTTTTGAAGCGTAGACTTTCCACCAACGAGGTCCTTGATAGACTTTGTTGTAGGGACTTCCTCGACCCTCTTCTTCAGCTTCTGCGCGATAATAGAGAGAAGGATGTCGGTCGCCTTCAAGGGTACATCTGCGACGGCAGCTGCGCTCTGTGTAGGGGGCACCACCGCAGCAGGTACTGGGACAAGAGTGGGTGCAGAGGGAGCGGCGGCAACGGTAGGTTCGGGCTCGATGGACTCGGGAACAGGGGCGGCATCATCCTCGAAGAGGTAGTAGATCTCGCGGGCATTCTTAGCATGACACAGAATCAATCGCTTCCGACTGACAGCATCATCCTGAGCCTCGTACTTCGCTTTCAATGTCCGTGTTGCCATGCCAGTCAGTGTAGGTGAAGGACCAAGCTCAATGAAGCGTTCGAAGTGATATTGCGTGAACAACAGATCCTGAGTTTCGATCCAGCGAACTGGCGAGGCAAATTGGTAAGAAAGTAGCTCGACCAGGATTGTATACGCCAACTTCTGGCGTTGTTCCGGAGATGCCCAGTTTTCCTGATCCCATTTTTTCAGGACTTTATCGAGGCGGGGCGAAGAGGTTTGGTCATAAATGAGCTGCGCGTATTCCTTCGTGACGGCGAACGGTTTTGCAATCAAGTTCGGGATGTATTTCCCGACTAGCATGTCAGGGTTGAGGAGAGAGGGATTGATCTTCTTGGATAGATCTATCATATGAACATCTTTAGCATTGCACAACAAAGGACAATGATCTCAAACTCACAGGCCCTGAAGGGCATGACACCTGCCCAGAGATACCTCGAGTGGAAAGGTACATCAATGCCTGGTAAGGGGATCGTTGCGAAGCCCCGGTCGAGTTTGATATAGCCCTCAGACTCTTGTAGCGCTTTGGCACGATCAAACGATTCTGAGACGATGTCGCCTAACATTTCCTTTACTTTTTCGACCGTGAAGGTCTCGGTCAGCTACATCAATCACTATTAGTCACAATTCCATAACGTTGAGGGATGGATCATACCTTCGCAATATCTATCTTCTGAAGTTTCAAGTAGTTGAGGACATTGGTCATTGTCTGCAACGCAACCAACTCTCCCGCGCAGACATATTGTTGCCCCTGGGGTTGTTCGTTACAAGTCCATAGATTCATGTTGGAAACGTACCTCGACATTGTAGTTCACGATCTCAAGGAGAGTGCTTGTGCGAGTAGAAATAGTATCAACAACCTCGCGCAGCGCTGCATCTGTGAAAGTCTTTGAAACGCGGCTGGGGTTCACAGCACACATCGCGTAGTTGGACCGGTTGTGAGCATCGCGTTCGACGGCGCGTTGCATAGTAATGCCACGGTAAAACACAACATCGACGAGCGCGGAAATATGAAGAACATCAGCGATGGAGGCAAGTGCCGAGTATTCTCCAAGCGAGTGACCGGCAAAAGCGCAGTCCTTCTGTACAAAGCCCTTGGCACGCATATCCTCAAACGCAGCCTTTTCAGTCACCACCAGAGCGATTTGTGCAAATTGTGTAGCGAAAAGCAAACCATTGGGATGGCTGAAGGTGTACTTCGGGGTGCGTACATCGATATCAGCGAAAAGAGGAAGCGTCTTGACATTGCCATCCTTGTCCATTGTGTCATAGGTCATGTCCATATAACGCTGGCGGATGGCCTGACCCTTGATACCGCCGAAGTGAATAGTTTTGTCCTTTGGATTATCCTTGACGATCTCGATGATAGAGAAGCCATAGACGGCGAGAAGGTGAGCGTCGGCGCCATCCCAAACGGCACGAGCAGCAGGAGACGTATTGTAAAGATCCATCCCCATACCAGGTTCTTGTGACCCCTGTCCAGTAAAGACATATACCGTGGTAGCTTGTGCGACTTCTGCTGTCCCTTCGAGGACCTTTTCGTCCCGGTGGTTGAAGGTCTCCACTTTGACAACCATGTTACCATCGCGCATGCCGATGTGACGTATCTTGACTACCAATTCATCCCCAGGGAGTACCATGCCGACAAACGAGACATCATACCTGCAAATTATGTAAGCATCAGCAAATAAAACTGGGACCACAGGATAGCCTACGCAATGACCCGGTCTCCATTGCCTTCAGCAACAATATTCTCGACGTAACGACGTGTAGCAGCACTTGACCACATGCCGTGGGTGATCGTTCCCGGAAGAGCAGCAAAATCAGAGAAGTACGGGTTAACGTGGATGGGATTAAAGTCGCCAGAAATAAGTGAGTAAGGTTCATTCGAAAGGGGAGCGGTGAACGTGGTCGAGACTGTGTTCGACATAGTGTATCCTTCGTTGGCGAGAGGCGTGAGCCGACCTTCAGGAACGCCGTGACGCTGTAGATAAGCAACCACCGGATTGCCATGACATCCCTCCTGGCTGAACTGTACCGAGGCAACCTTCCTTAGGCGTTTGAGCTGATCGCGCATGTAAACATCACCAGTAACGCAAACGTCGCGATAAGATGTTTTATCCTTGAAGGTGACTTGGGACTGTATGCGGAACACGAGCGTCATACCAGCCTTAGGAGGAATTGCTTCATCTTCCCAAGAAACCCATTCCTTGGACTGGATGACACCAACGGCAGCATCGTCCGCCAACTGGACGACATAATCAGGCTCATCGACCGTCTCGAAAGTGTTTTCGTAATCGTCGAAGCGTCCGCGGTAAAGGAAAGATGAAACAACCTCAATAATAGGCTGACCGTCACGGAAGACATGACCTTTGACTTGAACGACTTTGCCAGCGTCCGTATTTTTGACTGACGTGATATGAGCGTCTGCTATGCACGCGTCGCCCGCTTGCAATGGCATGGCGCCAGGAATCAGACGAAAACCATTAGAAAGATGGACGAGTTTTAGCAGGTCACCGTCAATCGCATCTGGGAATATGGATCTCATGATGGCCTAGGCAAAACGTTCATACTCCCGATCACGTCAAAGTATCCGAAAGACATACCTGCCACCCTGTCACAATAGCAAAGTCCATTGGAGCCTTGACACTTGCGCTACGGGCAGTCTTGAATGCCTCATTCTGATTCCCAACGACGTTACAAAAGGCCTCCACATTGTTGGCGGATATTGTAACCTCTGGCCCGATGAATGTTTCGTGGACATCAAGCTGTGGGCGCGACTGGTCATCTCCAAACCAGAGTTTCCAGTAGAAGTCCTTGATACGCCCATTGCGACCCTCAGATACTTCGTGAATAGGCATCGAGCCCATACTGGGGACATATTTGAACTGGAAGAACAAAGGAACTGCGGATCCCCGGCGCTCCTCGACAAAGGTCACGTCGATCAAACTGGAGGATGGTGTGAAGGTGATATTGATAGCTTTGAAGTCACACTTATGGCTAGTGTAGGATCGTGCAGCGCCGTAAACCGTTACTGAAGTCGGAGAATTGTCCTTCGTGTTTACTACGACACGTTGCCCGTGTCTGGGAGCAAGGGCTCTACGAATGGGGTTGTCGATATACGCCCGACCTTGGCAAATGGTCTTGGACGTGAGGAGAGCTTTGAGCCAATTTAGTTCCGACCCAGAAATCGCCTCAAGCCACTCGGAAGTCTCAGGAACGGCGTCGCCGACTTTGAAAGTGACGGAGGTAGAGGATTCTTCACACTCGAGCTCGTCGGAGATATCCACTTCTTCCGCTGCAAGTGCAAGGTAGTCGATGGTAGGAACTTTGGAAATATCACCTCCGTATGACCGGACCAGAAGTTTTTCCACGAGTTTCGTGGCGACATTGCCTAAGAGTTCTGCGATAGGTTCGTCCTTGATTGTGGAATGCTTGACGGCGACAGGGCCTTGCAAAATGCAAACGCGCTGGGGATCCTTGTCAAACACAGCTTCAATGTCCTCCGCAGCCCATAGCGAGTCCTAAAAGGAGTACGATCAAATTGTGTAGAAGGTTCAATAGCTGCAAGCCTGACCTTTTTGAACCAAACTTCAAAATTGGTATCAAGAATAGGAATGAAGGGTGCTGGTTTCTGTCCCGGACGCTGGGATATTGTCAAGAAATATGCACGATCCTCTGCGGCGAGAAGCTGGCGAGTGGCATCAGGGTATTTGGTGAAAAACGCATCAACGAAAGCGGAGGGACTATCAAGCTCCTTGAAGCTTTGTAGGACGCTAAGTTTGGGACCAGCGTCCACACCCGCAAAGCGCTCTTCAACACGCCTCAGCCAATCTCCCGTCAGGTTTCGTAAACTGACTTCGATCCATCGGTCCTGGTGGGCAACATACATGAGGCGGATCATCCGGAGTGTGACCTCTTCATAAGTCATGTCTCCAAGGTCGAGAGCAACCCCGCCACTCTTCTTCCACCCGAACCATGGTTTTGCGAAATCCTTGTTCAACTTCTCGATAACCTCAGCCTTGTGTTCAATAAGCCAAGCAGCACGTTTCTCCTTTGGCAAGCCGAAGACAGTATCGTCAAACTCCTTCCAAAGTTTGACGGCACGAGTAGCAATCTTATGAATCGGCTCACCCAACTCCGAGCGAACGGTAAGGACACCACCAGTTGGTTTAACGTAAGTGCTCTCCCAGTCCTTATCACCAACACCGGGAGCGGCGACGATAAGATCTTTGACAGACGAGCTCGTGTGTGCTTCTCGGGCTATCATGACACGACTGGCGAATAAGAAGCCATCGAATGGCATGGGCTGCAAGTCGTAAAGATCCTTTGACCAATCACCAGTGAGGTACGGCCAAAGATCATCGGCACCACCGAAACCGGAACCTCCAACTAAGATGAGGTTGTCGTGCTGACGGATAGAACCATACGTCTTCAAGATAGGCATATGGAAATCCTCGTACGAGTGGTGTCCCCCGGCGCGACCACCAGTCCACTGGAGAATAACAGGAAAGTCGGGATTGGCAGCAGCGATGCTAACGACTTGACGGATGCCATCCACAGAACCTGGTTTGAAAGCAACATGCTTGATACCTGCGCTGCGCAGGCCACTGATAATTTCAGCGGCTTTCTCGGTGCTAGGAATGCCAGCCGCGACGCAAAACCCTTCGACTGGTAAACCCTCGCGGCGCATCTCCTGCCACAAAGGAAACTGGAAGCCGAATTGACGAGGGTTGATGTACAAGGAGTTCAACGTGAGGCCAACTCCGGGGGGGATCTTGGACTGAATTTCTGTAACTTTGGCGCGAAGTGCTGCCGGGTTGTAGTGACCACCGCCAGCAAGCTCAACGTGGTAGCCAGCCGAAAGAATCGCAGAGACGAAGCCAGCCTTGACCGTGGTGGGTGTCATACCCGCAACCATAATAGGTGGCTTGCCCAGCAAACGAGAGAAAGGCGTGTCCAAGTGGATCTTTCCATCGCTAAAAACAAGACGTTTATATCACAGCAAAAAAATATTGTCAACTCTTACCTAGTCTTAACGAGCCTCGGCGCATACTTCTTGCTCCACCACTCCTCATACTGAACGTCTTCAGCGTCAAATAATTCGGCCTCACCGCGACCCTTATCGCCAAGTATGATAACACGGATCCCGCGCCCATCAAGATTACGAGCTGTAAGAGGACCAATGCCATTCAAACCACCTGGCCCAAAGTCTGCGATATGAGTCGCAGATTCGGGGAACGCAGTCGCCAAATCCCAGTGAATAGGTGATGTGAAGATCTGGTCACATAATGACCGAGTGATCGAAGTCGTGATCGTGCGCATGTCGGACCCTTCGAAAACGCTCAGCACGTGCAAAGACAAGACATGCTATGCTTACCATCCTCAGTATTGAAGACGGGGATCTTCAGCTCATCCGGGGACCATAGTTCTTCGCCGCCAAGATCGTCGTTGCACAATTTATCGGTTGCGCTTGCCAAGTAAATGCTATGGTAAGGTGCATTGACGACCAAGAAACGAACACCGAACGCAGATTTCCTCTGCGAGTAAGGAACTTTACTTTGGTCTTGACCGCTAGGGGCCCGGACCTTCCTCAAATTTGTAACCAATCCGTACAACGCACGAGGAGGTCCCGTGACAACAAAGTTCCTTGGGCCATTGTAGAGAGAAACCGACAACTGAGAGTTCGGAGGTAGGTGCTTGTTCGTCGCCTCGATATGTGTACGCAGCGCCGAAAGCTCGAGACCGTTAATCGACAACATGGGCGAAGGTTGTCCCTCGCCGCCCTCGATAGTATCTTGAACGATCCCCGGCTCAAGTGCCAACACAGGAAACGCCTCTTGACCACGCATGCCACAGAAGAATAGCCAACGGACAGCTTTCTTCGCATTAGCACTGAAAGAGTCGTACGACTCCGAGGCGGATATGGCAACCGCAGAGACGACACCTTGTGAGTGACCCGTGGCACCGGCGATACGATCGCGAAGCTCGCCGGGTGTAAGCCCCGAGATGTGGCAGACTGCCAGATATTGTATGAGTTGCGTTAAACCGATTAGAGGGAGGGACAAGGGAATTGATGCAAGATATGCGACAGGAGGGCGCGGGACCGTCCCAGAGAGCCATGAAACAACGTCCATGCCATAATTATAGAAGCTTGAAGCCTGACGCGCCGCAACGAGGGGAACAAGTATCTCGCTCGTGATGGAGGTGATTAAAGGCGACACATATGGTTTATAGGTATCATAGAGTGCTTGAAGTTCGTCAAAGTAAACCTCGTTCGTTCCTTGGCCACCAAAGAGCGCATATATGCAGGCATCTCCTTCCAAAGAGGCGGAAAGAAGAGCAGAAGAGGGTGGTGTAGGGATGTCAGCAACACCGTGTTGCTCGAGTGCTGCACGCGCAGCGAAGAAAGATATCAAGACGGAACTGCGGACATCGGCATCAAATGGTTTCACAAAAGTGAAGATATCCGTATCGGAGAGGTAAGAAGAGACGAAATGCGTGAAGACGTGCAAGAGAAGAGTCGTCCGCGCTTTCGTGGACTGGGCATCGTTGGATGATCTCTGCGCGACAAAAGACAAAAAGCGTGCAGATAAGTCGACCTCGGACTGTAGGACGATTTCTTGCTCTGGGGTAGCATCTAAGGTATCGAGTTGCTTCTGGGAATATATGAAATCATCCCTGACAACTTCAGCCGCGATCCACACGTCACTATTGCTAGAGACCGGGATCGCGATCTAAAGGGATAGCGGGGTATAAGTGGGTATCGACACGGCGCGATCTGGTACGCGTACCCTGATATTTGAAACTGCAATGACCAAGGGACGCGTTGGGATGGCAGACTCATGGGCTGCCTCGCCATTCGGAACAGACATTTTTGGGGTGCTATGGATGAGAACCAGGACGACGGGAGAGACGGCGGGCAGTGGGTACGGGGAGTATGGAGGAGAGATTGACGGAGGGTTCGGGAGGCTTTTATATGTACCCCAGTCCGAAATTTTTATTTTGGCGTATACGCCTGCAATGCTTCCCCAAAAAAACATAGGTCACGTGTGATTACGTATAAGTCTCAGCCTCTGTCTTGTCCCGTCCAAGAAATTACGCTCCTTCTAGTCATATTGCAAGGCGAAACGTACGCGCACAGACAGTTGCATCGGCATCTTCCGTCTAGGAGGGTCCACGCACGCAACCCTCCTTCTTGATGACAATTAGGGCCATCGATACTACCAATCGCGGCCATCATGGATAACCACATCAGCAGCGTGGCCAAACACATGTCTCCTCCGTGTATCATTACCATGAACCACTCGACGATGACAAGGTGGTAGCAGCCTGTTTCTATTGGTGCTGTAGCTGGTATTCGTAGGATACGATCTTTGAGTTTGAAACTGCTGCGCCACTTTGTCATATACAACGACGACTGAGTCCGAGTCATGGAATCGGACACACCGTCCTCGATATCCTCTGTACGCATGACCAAGGTTTGTTGTAGATTCTGATACCTGTTTTCCATCTCGTTCGCTCACGAACGACCTGTTATGTAGCGAAAGCTTGAAGACGCAATCCGGACCCTGGACGGTGCTATTGTTCCCCCGTCGTTCACTGCTGTCATCGAGGGACCGACGCCGTCAAAACGACCTCATCTTACTCGCTCAGTATACTCCACCTTGGCAAAGTTTTCCGTGGCTTCAAAGAAACGATCGCATCCCTCGCAAGGGTTAGTGTGTCCTCGCAAAAATGTTGTCCCTGCCTGAATTGCAGCACATCTCAGCGCTACCCCTACACTAGACATCTCAAAAAGCGCACCGAACCTTACTGCAATCCTCGAGCGATCCGCGTCTAGACGGGCTCCCCCAACCAATCTTATACCCACGCCTCCTGTGCACCCAGCGTCCGAGTACAGACCTTCTTCTACGGACTCTTTCCTCGCTCGCCTCTCTACCTACAAACTCACTACGTATGCAAAAAAACCACCACAGATCGATGCAGTCGCTGCTGCGAGGTGCGGCTGGGTCAACGACGGAAAAGACAGGCTTGTCTGTGGATTGTGTGACGTATCTTGGGTATTGGTTGGACGCGAGGGTATGCGTAAAGATGCTGGTAAGGAGATAGATTCTGTTCCAGTCAACCACCGAGTACTAAGGGCTCAATTGTAGCTAACGCACTGGTCGAGAAGCAACGCATTTCCCTAGTGGAAATGCACAAAGATGGATGCCCTTGGAAGACTAGGCAATGCGACAGTTAGTAGCACATTTGTTGCCACTTTGGTATGTTATCCTGATATTCTCAACTTAGTGTCAATATATCGAGTACCACTCCGGACACCTTCTACAATGGTCCGCGAATTGACAGCCACTGCGCTATCACTCGAAACCCTACTCGCTAATGTAGCAATTAAGCATCCCCTTGTGCGTTTGACCGCTTCACCATTTACAAGTTCCTCTTTGACAAGGGTGTTTAGACTCCTTCACAACTAGCTTCTCTTCGTTCTATCTTCTCTGCAAGATCATCAGAGGGATGGACATTGGACTTCGCCTTGGATGCCGGTGAAACAACCAATGCTGTAGCACCCTCTGAACCTGCCGTTCTCGCCGCTCTCTTTGGATGGGTCCCAGCTCGGATTTCGATGCGTAGCGAGCACCGAGGCACACACGGCGGGTCTTACTGCCCTTCCGCATCAGTTCCTCCATCCCGACCACTGTCGCGCGCCAGCTCCATCTCGAGCCGCCTTCGAGAGTCAGCAAGCATATCCACTCTCTCCGCGTCACCCCCAAGGACGTTCCAACACAGTGCGTCTCCAGGTCGCGTAAGGACGTCCTCACGCATGAGAAGCTCCTTGTCCAGTAGCGTCACCACCTCCCAGGATACGTCTTCCGTATACTGCATCCTCTGTCAACGGCGAGTTGGCCTCTGGGGATACTCGAGGAAGGATCCAACAGTGCAGAACGAGGACTCTGCTTCTGGGTTTTGTCGACATCAGAAAGAATTCGATCTGGTAAAAGAACATCGATCATACTGTCCTTATATTGTCTGCACCTCGGTTGTTCCGTCTTTCTCACACTCGCCCACAACGGACTCGGTGGGCAACGGAATAGAGGGATGGCGAGCGGTGCTAACTATTGTTCAACGCCACGAGCTCAGCCAGCGACAACGCCTGTCTCGGTTCATGCCTAGCGATGATTTGGACTATGACGCGCCCTCCCCGGAGTTGAAAAGAGTCGAGGCTATGGTATCTGGCGTAAAAACCCACGGGGTTAGTATTCGACCACATCTATTCGCGGAGCGTCACTGAGGATTGCTGTCATTAGGGACGAGAACTGCTGAGGTATGTCAAAGGTCTTTTAGGGTAAATGTTATCGACTCGTGTAAATCTTTGGGCAACGTGATTTCATATATCGCTTTGTTGTCCTTCTAGCGTTCCATCCAATCAATCAATCATCTTTAAGTCGAGCTCGAGGTACGATGCTCGAAATATTTGAGCAGGTCGCGATATCCAATTTCAATCACCAGTTTGTCGGATCTCCACATGTCGATAGCTCAAATCCCACAAGATATGTACTGACAGTAGCTTTCAGACTACAGAGCCCCGATCGATCGGTTTCGATTTGAAACGCTGGATATCCTTTCCCCCTGGCTGATCTCCACTATAGAATTAGGTATTCAAATTTAGTTCCATGTCCAACCTTCTTGCCAACTCCCGGTCTGCCTCTTCTATTCTCTTCCTCCTTTCCTCCTCTCTTTTTCTCTCCAGTTCTTCTTCATGAGCTTGTTCGCGCCTCGCAACCTCCCTATCTGCCTCTTCTTGTTGTCTCCTGTCTCGTGCGAGCCTCTGTTCTCGTTCTTCCTCCTCTTGTGCTTGCCGCACGAGTGCGAGATCTTCCTCTTCCTGTCTCCGTCGCTCCTCCTCTTCCGCCTCCATTTGAGCACGAGCGAAGGCTGCATCTGCTGCTTCCTGTTCAGCGCGTGCCTTGATGCGAGCTAATTCTTGCTGCCACTTCCTCTCAGCCTCAGCCTCTTCGGCGCGCCTTTTGCGAGTTTCAGCTTCCTTGTGACGACGCTCCGCCTCTTCACGTTCGCGTCGGAGTCGTACTTCCTCTTGCCTTCTGCGTTCTTCCTCCTGCCTCTTGCGTTCTTCCTCCTGTCTCCTCCTCTCCTCCTCATCCCTCCTCCTGCGCTCTTCTTCTCTCCTTCTCCGTTCTTCTCCCTCTCTTCTCCTACACTCTTCCTCTTTCCTTCTCTGCTCTTCCTCTTCCCTTCTTCTTTGTTGCTCTTCTTCTTGCATTCTGTGCTCTTCCTCTCTCTTCCTACATTCCTCTTCAACCCTGAGCTCTTCTTGTCTACGTTCCTCTTCTTTCCTGGCCTCTTCCTCACGCTCCTCCGATTCACGTCTTCTGCGTTCCTCCTCCTGTTGCCTGGTGCGTTCTTCTTGTTTCTTGGTCTCCTCTGCTCTCTGCAACTCCTCTTCGTCACGCCTTTCCTCCATGCATTGCACAGGGCCTCTCTCTTCATGCGCTCCGACATCCTGGAGTGCATCTGGCTGTCTTGACTCTTCTGCAAAGACTCCCTTGTCTTGTGTCTCTGTAGTTTGATTTGCCCCCACATCTACCAGAGTCTCTCTCGTCTCCTGCACCACAGTCGTTGTTTCCGCAGAGGCGACTGGCTTGCCTACATTTCGCCAGTCCTCCACCTGGCTCTGTGCAACAATCTCTGTGCTGGTAACAGTCACAGTGTCTGAGGCCCCCCGAGGGGGAAGTGGCGGAGGATGGAGTAGGGGAGCGACAGGAACAACACTTTGTTGCAGGGGTGTCTGGGCGGAGATTGGTCCCTGGCTTGGTATTGGTGTTTGGGGTGGCTGTGTAACAGTGGGCGGAACGAGTGTTTTTCCAACTTGGTTGTGCAATAGTGGCGGCGGCGGTGGCGGCGTGAAATATGACTGGGGTGGCTGGGGTGTCTGGGGTGTCTGGGACTGAATGGGTGGTAGAGGGGGAGGAGCCAGAATGGGTGACTGTTGGGAGGAGTGAAGGGCAGTCATCAATAAAGCAAATAGAGTAAGCTTACGGTTTGAGTGTACAAGGGCTGCTGAGGGGTAACACTGGGTTGGTATGGCTGTAGAACTGGTAGAGGATGTGGCGTCTGAGTATAGGGAGTATGCTGTATATGGTACTGTTGCTGTTGGGGAAGATATTGGTGTTGCTGTGATGGTAGACCAGGTTGCTGGTAGGGCGGCTGGGGCTGGGGTGAATACGGTGGTTGTTGCGAAAGGTATGGTGGAAAGGATTGTTGTTGAGGATGCATTTGAGGTGGAGGCAGAGATTGTGACGTCACAGGTCTGGTAGGATATTGAGTATATTGCTGGTAGTATGATGGCAATGGAGTGCTTGGGGGAGATACGTCATAACGTTGCTGAGCCTGCCCAAGAGGTGTATAGGGAGATTGGAGAGGGATTGAGGGTTGGGAGGGGGGCAACGTTCGCACGTAATCCTGAGTTGGAGCGGGAACGAAAGCTGGCTGCACGGAGGGATGTATGGGACCTGGTGGCGAAGTATGTGGTATGGGAAATCCAACAGGGGAAAGATGTTCCTCTACTAGGATAGACGGCGTCGATCCAATGCCTACCCCTGTCGCAAAGGTTGATTCGGAAGAATAGGACTGTGCCGAAGTTTGCAACGGAGGATAGGGAGACGGTGTATGCAGAGGTGTATCACTCAGAGTCCTTCTGTGAAGTGGTTCGGGAATGATCTCGGGAGGTGGACGGCCCATGCTAGTAACCCGGCTCTGACTTTGTTGTGGCATGGATCTTGGGCCGGCACGTCCTCCGAATGGATGAAGTGCGGCAGGGAGACCCGGGTTCTTTCCCGAACCAACGGCGAATGTATCATCAACTGGTAGTGGGGGAAGTGAGTCCTTTTTAGTGATCACAGCAGGAGAAGTACCACCATTTGGTGGTGCCTGTCTGGATACTTGACTCCTAAAGCCATGCGCGGGGATTAAAGACGCTGGTATCTGGCTCCCAATTGGTTGTGTTGTCTTTCTCTCTGTGGTGACAGGAGAACGGCCCGGACGTGCGGAAGTAACGGGCGGGGTCTTTGCGATCAGTTGTTGACCTTGTGCAGGACGTGCAAGTCGATCAGACGGACTAAGTTTCGAGGGACGACGTGTCAGAGGAGGCGAAGAATTTGCGTAGAAAGTCATTTCCAGATAAACTTCGCCCCTGGTACCTGCTGAAGTCTCAAGAGAAACCCAGTCTAAGGGTACCGTCAGCGAATACGAACTGTTCAAGCAAAAGGTCAAATGCCCACCATCGAACTCGCCAGTTCTAAGCGTTTCTTCAATGTCCACTGTTCCCTTCCCCAGAAGCACATCCTCGCCTCGTTGCTCGTCCTTGAAACAAGCGATTTCCAAGATCCTGTTTGCTTTGTCTTTCCCCACATCAGCAAGGATTGGAAACCGGAGTTCGTCATCCCACACAGGATGCTGACCGCCCTTTGAAGCGACTTTGGTCCGCTTTTTCAAGCCAGAAAGGCTTGCCTGAGCGTAGGGGTCCTGTTTGTAAAACGAAGGCTGATGAAGATGCTGAGCTTTCAGTACGACGACGACAAGAGTACCAATCTCCTGTTGTTGCATGATAGTTTAAAGCTGAGTTGGGGTTACTATACAGCCATCCGACTCAGTCGAACGCAGATTGATTCGACAACCAGGTCGGTTCAGACTCTTTGAATTGCAACCAGCTCCTCGACTTGAATCCATACAAATGATATCAGACTATGATGATAAGTGGCTCGGCTCCAAGTTTGCCGACTTTCAATATTGCCACGAGCCTGCCAGATTCGAAACATTCCTGGACCCCGAAGGGGACAGGTTTAGTGTGTCGCAACCTTCGTATATCCGACCCGCCGGTCCGATGCCGAGTTCCGACGGGATTCCGTGCGGGCTCTTTTTCTGCTCAGAGCCAGCGTGGCCACACAACCGTTGTTCGATCGCCACAACTACCACAAGGGCAAGGTAGCGCCACGGCGCGCATTGAAGCCGGTGTCGCACCGCACAGCGACGACGAGGGTGAGGTGGCCCGGTACGTCCACTTTCACTACCACAAATAGGGTGGTACCGTAGCTGATGCACGACGCCGATGTGCCAGCCATTGCACCGCCGCGTCACCACGAAGATGAGGACGGGGGCGAGGACACGCAACGGCATGCCTACCATCACAACGGCGATGACAACTGGCAAGGGCAAGCAATGGCCTGCCACCTGGACGAGCGCGAGGGCAAGGTCACACAACCACATACCCACGACGACGACGACGCACGACGGCAAGGGCATGTAACTACATGCCCCCACCGTCATTCACGAGGAGGGCGCCGACGAGTGGGTGGGGGCGTACAATCATCGCTATTAAAGCGACAAGGGCGGGGGCGCAACAACACACTCACCACCACAAACGTCGAGGACGAGAGGGGGCGCAATGGAACATCAGCCGCAACGACGACGTGCGCGCCTATCCCACCATAACGACGAAGACGAGGATGAGGGGGCGCCCATTACCACAGCGCCAACGATGACGCGGCAGGAACGACCCACCTTGGCACCGTGACGACGAAGACGAAGACGAGGAGGCAAAGCACCTATCCCAACGTCTATGAAGAATCCACCTACCCCATCATAACAACAAGGACGAGGATAAGAGGGCACGACGAGGCACTCATTACCACAGCGCCGACGGCGGTGGGCACACCTCATTGTGACGACAAGGATGGCGAGCTCAACGGTACGCGCACTACTCGCAGGGCGTCCCCTCCCTCCACCAGAACGATGGATCGGGGACGCGATGGTATATGGCATGCGTAACCTGCAAGACGACCAGGAGGGTTCGGGCTACGCAGCGGCGCGCCCATCGCCACGGCAAATGCTAGTACAGTAAGGTTAGGTTTTTTCTCCTAACGAGCCCGGACTTGATGAATTGAAGGTTCTCCTATCAAATCCCCAAGCGTCCACGCAGCAACATGTTCAAGGCACGGGCCACGCAGAGCACCAACCCCGCTGAACGATGACGACACAGTTGCCCGATCGCCATCACCACCGCAAGGGCAAAGTGTATAAGTTAGCGTCACGGCGCACCCTGCCAAAGCCGGTGCCACACCACACAGCGACAAGGGTGAGGTGTCCAGGTACGTCCACTTTCACTACCACAACGAGGGTGGTTGACGTACTGTAACCACCGATGCGTGTGCCAGCCATTGCACTTCCGCGTCGCCACGAAGACGAGGACACGGGCGAGGACATGCAACTGCATGCCCACCACCACAATGGCGACGACAACTGACGAGGGCAAGTAATGGCCTGCCACCAGGACGAGCGCGAGGGCAACCGCATGCCCACAACGACGGCGCACGATGGCAAGGGCATGCAACCGCATGCCTGCCACCGCCATGCACAGAGTGGGTGAGGGCGTACAACAGCCCCATCGCCATCAAAGCGACGAGGGCGAGTGGGCGCAACAGCGCACTCACCACCACAAACGTCAACGACGACAAGAGCGAGGGGGCACATTGAAGCGCCAACCGCAAAAATGACAGTGACAACGTGCGTGCCCACCACACCATAATGACAAGGACGTGGATGGGGGGGCGTGACGGCGTGCCCATTACCACAGCGCTGACAACGACGCGGCAGGGACGACCCACCTCACCGTAATGACAAAGACGAGGCGAAACAACGCACCCACCCCAGTGTCTACGACGGATCTGCCTACTCCCACCGTAAGGACGGGGATGAGCTGGAGACGCGATGGAGGATGGGTTGGAGACGCGATGGCATATGGCATGTGTACCACCTCCAAGATGACCGGGAGGGTTCGGGCTAAAATTCACACATATCTCTGATACCTTGCAGCGCAACAACTAAGAAAAAACAATTGATCACTGTTGGGGGTCCAGGCTTGCCCGGAGGGCCTGTTGAATGCCTCACAATGGTTCCCACGCCTTGTGTAGCCAGTCCAACCCCGACAAACCATATGCGTGGGTAGCAGTGCTCGAGGTGACTATCAATGAAGGTCCGCAAGCCCCGGGTTTAGCTTGACGATGTCGGGACGTTCATTACTGGTTAGACCCCGCTGGGAAGTTGTATGGTGGGTGCATTATTGCAAGCTGTCGTCGACTCTATCGTGTTCGCTCAGCAATTCATCTCTACCGTCTGTTCAGACAAACAAGTGAGGGGCTGACCCGGCTCGTGCTGGGGGTAGCGAGTCTCCGTCCAAGCAAACTGGACAGGCCCTACCAACTCGCCCAGTTTGCCACTTTTTGCGATTTGCGCAGATGGTGGTGCTAGGGCCTGTAGCACATCCTTTTGCACGACAAGGCTACAGCTGAGTACTTTGCACGCCGCACGTGTAACGGGGTTGCGATACGAGTTGACATAGGCGCCGGGAAAGCGAGCAAGGCCAAAATGCACAGTCCCAGCTTGTGTGCTTCTTGCCGAAAACAGAAAGCCTGATGAGGACTGATTTGAACTTCTTATTGTTGCTGCATAGCTCCCAGGCACGGGGACGTAAAAATGGCTGGTTAACGCTGGGTCAACAACCCACCATTTACCAGCACAGCATGGCATTTAAAACTCACCCGATCATGTTTTGAACTTGCAACTGAACCAAACAGTATGACGGTCGAGTCGACGTATCTGCTGGTAGCGGTTGCAGCACTTCTCATTCTCTACTACTCTTTCCATAGGCGTAATATCAAGAACCTCCCTCCTGGGCCGAGAGGTTTCTTCTTGATTGGTAATATCTCAGCCTTCCAGGCTGAAGGTGACCAGAAGCTCAAGACATACGAGAAATGGTCCAACGAATATGGTACGCAGTCAAGTACTTCGCTAACCACCGTTCCGAGTGTTTTCCTATCTATAGGCAGTATTATGCATTTGCAGGTGTTTGGCAAACATATTATCATCTTAAACTCGGCCCAAGCTGCGATCGATCTCATGGACAAACGTGCAGCCATTTACTCTGATAGACCACGAATGCCCATGCTCTGCGAACTGTAAGCACTGGTTTACATTCCTGGTGATCGTATTAAATGGAGCTCTTGCAGCGCGGGTAATGACTGGGTTATCGCTCTTACTTCAGGCGAACCACACAGGGAGCAACGAGCTCTGGCATTACGCTACTTCGTTGCGCAGCTTAAGGATTGGCAGTCTGTTCAAGTTGATAGTGCGAGAACTTTAATTCGCAATATTGCCGCCGATATGAGTAACTGGGAGGCGTTGACCCGCATGTATGCCTTTTCTTTTGCAACAGTTTTGAGATTGACATCGTTTCAGGAGCATTGCATCTTCTGTGCTACGGATAGCCTACGGTTACGAGATCACTTGCACTGATGACACTCTTTTGAAGACTATTCAGGAAGCAACGGAATCTCCCTGCAACGAGCCCCACTTAGTTGATCTATTTCCGTGGCGTAAGCAGTTATCCTTTTTATGAATGACGCCATGCAAGTAATTCCTTAGTCAAATATTATCCTAGCTGGTTGCCTGGCGGTCAGTTCCACAAGGTCGCCGAAGAGGCCAAGATGCTCAGCCAGAAGATTCGGCATATGCCATTTGACATGGTCCGCAATAAAATGGTATGTCTTCCTTTCTCTTTAGTACCATCAACGTTTCAACTTTCCCCGTGTATGTCGGTTCAGGCTGCAGGGAAGGCGTCCCCATCATTCACATCTACGCTTTTGACGCAACTACCGCCGGACGAGGATCAGGAGAAATCACATCAAGCAGGGTTGATTCGTGACACGGCAGCGGCATTCTATGGCGCCGCAATGGAAACGGTGAGTCATTCGCATTTAAATTAGCCTTTGGTGAATTCATTTTTCAAGACGGTTTCTCTCATGTTCGGCTTCTTGGGTCTCATGGTCTTGTATCCCGACGTGCAACGACGAGCCCAAAGTGAGCTGGACGCGCTACTCGGCGAGGACCACCTGCCAACCTTTGAGGATCGCACATCATTGCCATTCATCGATGCCATTGTCCTTGAGCTTCTTCGATGGAATATAGTTACCCCGCTCGGTGTGATACTTTATAATCCCACCCTTTACCTCCTCGCTCACCTTGGCTAAGGCTTTCCTCACAAGGTTACTAGAGATGATGAATACCTCGGCTACCATATACCAAAGGGAACGACAGTGTTTGGGAACATGTGGTGAGTAGCGTTACGACCATCCCATTCGATACCCGCTCACTTGACAAGGGCAATCTTGAGAGACCCTGTTACATTCCCGAATCCAGACACCTTTGATCCGTGCAGGTTCTTGGCCGGAACAGAAGGCAGTGCTGCTGCACGAGATGTTCTCGAGTCCACGGCGTTTGGATGGGGAAAACGGTATTAGCGTCGACTTTTCTGTAGTCCCCGTGCTTATTTCTTCCTAAAGCACATGCCCCGCACGCCATGTCGGATCTTCGACATTGTTTATCATGATTTCGCATATCCTGTCTTGCTTTGAGATCGGGAAATCTGTGGATGACGCAGGAAATGAAGTTGACTTCAAATTTGAGCAGGATAACACATCCATCATCAGGTATGTGTTAATTGGTTGTGGGAATAAGTGAGCTAACGTGTGTTTCGTGTCAGACGGACATTCCCACCCATTTGTTCGGTCAAGATAAGGCGGCCAGACAGGGTTGCGATGTTGAACACGTTGATGTCAAACTCCACATAAACGAGCCGATGGGAGCACCTCGGTGCCTGAGTGACCCGTCTCCTTCATTTCCGTCTGTTTTGTATCCGGGTAGCTTTCACGGCTGAAATCTACAGCTTGAGTTAGCTTGTTGTACTTTTAGGTGCTACTAACAATGTGATATCGTCCTATGACCACTTCTTCGGAACATGCAATAGTTCATACGGAACTCCTCAGGCGAAGAAGGCGATTATGTACTTCACCGAAACTATATGGTATGGTATCGAATCAACGCATCGCTCTCTGATCCAGATTCGACTTTGGCGCACCTTTGAGGCCTTGACAGTGCGCTGTTAATGGTTATCTGCACGTGTTAGAGCACCTGGATCCAGTTTCTTGCCGTGAGCGTAGTGAGAGTCGTGGAGCATCGATTGAGGGCCGAACGGGACTTGTCTGCATTGTGAACATGATGGGAAGAGTATCTTCTTTTATTCGAATGCATAGTTCATATCAAGTACCCTCGGGCGAGTCTGGCAGCTCAGTAGACGCTGTACACATATCAGGACAGTGCGCCCAGGGCGGGTGCTGGTCGCTTGACACGGAGGGGGGACTCACGCCGCGCTGAACACAGAGACGATCAACGACGACTCAGAACTAACCACGAAGTGCAACGGCAAGTAAGGTAGTGCCTTGCGCCCAATCAGCGATGTGGCTCCTGCCGCGGTTAGTACTCGGCTCCATCCATTTGTTCAGAAACTATGGCGGGAACTGTACCGCCTGGCAGTCCACGGCTTTCTCCCTCGAGTTCATCAAGAAAAAGATTGATCGCGAATGACGACGTCGAGGACCTCCCTGAACCCACGGCCGCAAAACACTCGAGGCAAGGACAACGTCTTAACCTAGGTGCCGTTTTCTCTACAAGTACAGAGAATGAAACGAAAAGAGCTATGCAAAGTCGGCACCTGATGATGATTGGTGGGTGCTTGTGTCGGTGTCCGGGTGTGGTCTCACAGGACGTCATTGTTGGCTAGCTATCGGCGGGACGATCGGGACGGGTATATTCCTCAGTGCCGGATCGGTGCGTGACTCTGGTCTTCGATCATCTTTCATCGGTGTTGACGCATAATCGAGGCGGTTGCGTTGGCTGGGCCAGGGAGCGCGTTGCTTTCGTATGTGGTCGTAGCCTTGTTCGTGTACAGTGTCGTCATCACGTTGTGAGTGGCCATGTTTTGATACCGGGACTGAGAGTCACGGTTTGTGGCAGAGGCGAGATGGCTGCCATGTTTCCAGTGTCGGGCGCGTTCTCAGTATTTGGGACACGATTTGTGAGCCCTGCGCTCGGGTTTACGCTAGGTAAGTATTGTTGTATGGTATATGCGTGGCTAATGGTCTCGATGATAGGCTGGAATTACTGGTTTCAGTGGTACGTTGCACATCTGACGTATGTATGCGTACCATTCACGGACCCACAGGAGCTTGTCGATATGTAAGTCTACATTACGCGCGCCCGGTGGTATATTTACTGGTTACCTGGTCAGCGAGTGAGGTGACGGCTGCCGCTGTCATACTACAGGTAAGCGAGCAAAACTCTGCTGTGATTCTCTGCTCACGACACGTAGTTTTGGGCACCACATGTACAGCCGTGGCAATGGGCACTTGTGATCATTGTGCCGATATTCCTAATGCAGCTAATCCATGTTCGAGTTTACGGTATGTATTTCACGCTCGGACGAGCGTAGTTCTTATGCGTTGAGAAGGTGAATCGGAGTACTGGTTTGCCTCTATCAAAGTGGTCATGATCGTGCTTTTCATCATCGTCGGCCTCGTTTACGACTGGGGTTGGATAAAAAGCCATCCAGGGCCCGGGCTCTCCAACTTTCAACACGGCCAGGCATTCATAGGCGGGTTCTCCAACTTTGCGCAGACGTTTGTGTTTGCGTTTTACTCGTTCGGTGGCGTAGAGCTGGTTGCGATCGCTGCGGGCGAGTCAGCGCGCCCGTGGAAGACGGTTCCGAGCGCGGTCAAAGCGACCTTTTTCCGTATTGTGCTGTTTTACGTGCTCACGATCTTGACGATTGGATTGTGCATTAACTGGCAAGATCCGACGCTACTCCGCGCAGCCAACGGTGCGTCGTGCTCACGTCCCAGTTATCTCAGGCTGATTCATGTGTAGACTCGGACGTGACGGCATCTCCGGTGACGGTTGTGTTCCAGCGAGCGGGCTTTGGCGCGGGCGTGCACGTCGTGAACGCAGTGTTGCTCACGGCCGTGTTATCTGCAACTAACTCTGCATTTTATGGGAGCTCACGCATGCTGTTCGCACTCGCAAGGGTTGGGCAGGCCCCACGGATCTTTGGGTGGGCAAACAAGCAGGGCGTGCCCGTCCCCGCACTCCTGTGAGCCCTGCGTACCCCACGCGAACCCTTTGCTGACTTTGTTCAGCGTGTCCCTCGCCATGGCGTCGCTCGCGTTCTTGACGTCTATATGGGGCCAAGGCGTCGTTTTTACCTGGTTGCTGAACCTCGCGGGCATATCCGCGCTGCTCCTCTGGGGCTCAATTGGCCTCATCTCGCTGCGCTTCCGCGCGGCATGGGCGGCGCAGGGCCGGGCCCTGTCGGATCTGCCATATACCCAGCCGTTGTTCCCGGTGCTCCCCATCGGTGTAGTGGTGCTTGCGACGGTCATGTTTGTCGCGGAGGGGTACGCGGCGGTCAAGATCGAGCCGTTTAGTGCGAGGGTGCGTGTTATGGTGCTACTCGCGAGATGTATTTCTCGCTCACGGATCCTGTGCTCCGCAGAACGTCTTGGCGACGTACATTGGCATTGTATTGTTTATCGCGCTCTACGTGGGGTATCTTTTCTATGAGCGGTCCGCGTTTGGAAAGTGGACGCTTCTTGTGCCCCTGCTTGAGGTCGATCTAGATACGGATGCTGCTTGGAAGGAGGGGGATGCGGTGAGGTTGAGGGCAGAGGAGGCGGAAGAGGACAAGCGTCGGTCTTGGTGGAGGAGGATGGTGCCGCTGTAAGTCTACGAAAGGTGTTATGCATCATGCAGCCTGTAGGCAAGCGGTACTAAGATGAGACATGACGAGTGACACTCCCACCACTTGATCATGGGAATACCAGGCACATCGATTGAAGCCTTGTCGCTTTTTCCCTCAAGTGTCATCCGATAACATCCGCCTCGTTCTCCCCGCGGAGCCATAAAACAAACCCACAATGCCTACCCAGTCTAACTAAATATGTCGTCCAGGTCTGCCACTGAACACCAACCTGCAGCAGTCGCATCGCCCAATTCGACGTCGCGGTTCAATATCGGACACCACGCACGCGTCGCGCAACGCAAGCTGACCACCAAGCGAGGCTGGCTCGGCGACTATGACTACGCCTGGCTCTGCTTACCCGTCCTGCCCTGCTCGATCGGCCAGAGACCCCACAAGAGGCGACCACCACCGTTTTATGGCGTCGACGACGAGCTACCGCTGGTGCTTGCCATGGCCAGCGGACTCCAACACGCGCTCGCAATGCTCGCCGGGCTGATCACGCCGCCCATCATTTTTGCGGGCGCGCTGGCCCTGGACGCGCACACGTCTGCCTACCTGATTTCCGCGTCGCTCATTGGGTGTGGTGAGTGGCCTGTCGGAGTGTGGCGTCGACGCTGAGCGTGTGGCAGGCATCTTGAGTCTCGTCCAGATGTCGCGCATCCAGCTTTGGAAGGGGTATCGTCTCGGGACGGGGTTGCTGTCCGTCGTCGGCACGAGTTTTGCGACACTCAGCACCGCCAACGCCGTACGTCACTTTGCTTGTGTCCTCGAGGTGTGGGTTCGGGCTGAAAACATGTCTGCAAGATTTTCAATGCCATGTATGCCATCGGGACCTGTCCGTCTGTTACCGCCGCGGATGGCACAGTGACGCGTGGTGCCTGTCCTGACGCCTACGGTATGGTTTTGGGTAGGCCGATCATGGGCGTTTGTTTTCTCACAAGCATGCCTTCTCACGCGTCTTCTTCAAGGGACGTCATTAATATGTTCCTTCCTCGAAATGGGACTGTCGTTTTTACCCCCGCGCACCCTCCAGCGCATATTCCCGCCGATAGTTACAGGTGAGTGCTCGATAGGAATGTCTTTCGTTTGTTGCCTAGTGTTCGCTCAGGAACTGTCGTTGTGTTGATTGGAGCATCACTTATCGGTTCATCCGGCATGCTCAACTGGGGTGGCGGATCGAACGGTTGCCAAGCTCGTCCTTCGAGCGGTCCTCTCTCTCTATGTCCAACCACTTCCTCCAAGCATGCCCTTCCGTAAGAAGCTTCAGGTACCAGCACCACAGGTTCTGATCTGGTGTTTATTACTTTAGATGGGGTTCGCCTGAATTCATTGGTCTCGGCTTCCTTTCGTTTGTCACCATCATCATCACCGAACTGTTTGGTTCCCCGTTCTTGAAAAATGTGAGCATCATTGTCGGGCTCGTAGTAGGTTGTATCGTAGCAGGTGCTGCGGGGTATATTGATGCTAGCACGATCACCTCTGCACCAGCGATCACGTTCCTGTGGTATGTCACGTTTGCATCGAGTACGAGGAAAACTCATATCGGCAAGGGTCCATACGTTCAAAATCCGCGTGTATCCCCCGGCAATCCTTCCAATGTTGGCGGTGTATGGTATGCATACGCCGTGCAATTCAATCTGGTCAACTCACACTCATTCTAGTATCGACTACGATGGAAGCCATAGGTGATATTACCGCCTCTGCGGAAGCGTCTCGCTTAGAAGTTACTGGGGATGACTTTGACTCACGCATTCAAGGCGGCATTTTGGTCAGTGATATGCATGCGTCAACGTTATTCTTGCTGATTTCTAGTATAGAGCGATGGCTTTGGAGGCTTCATGTCTGCCCTGTTTACCGTGATGCCATTGTCGATATTTGCTCAGGTAGGCAAATTCGACCAAAACGAACATTCGCTCACCTACGTGCTCAGAACAATGGTGTCATCGTACTCACCCGTTGTGCGAATCGCGCAGCCGGTCGATGGTGTTGCGCTTTTCTTATTCTTTTCGGGATGCTTGGCAAGGTCTCCGGATTCTTCCTTGCGAGTGCGTGCTCGACCAGCTGCATGTAGTTGTGTTCTGACAGCAACCCCGCCATAGTCCCCAACCCTGTGCTCGGCGGCGTGACCACCTTTTTATTTGCAAGCGTAGTTGTCTCCGGGTTGCGCGTCCTCTCTTTCGTGAACTATACCCGCATCAGCAAACCAACCATAGGCTGTACAGACCTGTACAGACATGTGTAGTGTCACAGACACTATAGAAAGGTACTTACTATTGTAGAGGTTCACAGGACTGTGTAGGGCTGTGGACTCAACAGATGA
>JBBPUG010000060.1:0-62090 GCA_038094535.1 Tubosaeta aff. alveolata
CCATTGGTCATGTATGTGTTATCCCTTATCATAGAATAAAGGCCTGGTACCAATGCTGGAAGTAACCATAAAGCCCATAAATATTTTTTCATCTCTCCCCTCCTTTAATGTATAAATTCAGGATTCACTTCCTATGGTCTGGAAATAGTTCCCCTGCCATTTTGGATCATGTAGAATTGACTGGTGATGCTTAGGAAGCGTGATGTATTTTTTTAAATGGGTGTTATAATTTCAACCGAGTCTGACCTTGTTTGATTTTTAACTCGATGGTATAACGTCCGTTTGACATGGTTTATAGCCCATTAGAATCCCATAAGCATGCACTATTCCATGGTAACAAAAGCAAATGGTTCTTCGAAAAAAAAAAAAATTTAATTCTAAAACAACCCCATAAGTTTCGCAGATCTTCTCGTTCAAAATCATCTGAAAGGATGACATCATGAACAAGACGATCAAGATTGCCAAGTGATTTGGATGATGATGAGTTGTAGAACCAACTCATCAGACGAAATGTGGTTGCGTTCAGAAATGGAGCAAAGTACGTTTTATACAGGGCCTGTAGGGATGATGCGAAGCCGCTGTACCATGGTCGGGTGTGGTCCATAGATAAATCAGTCCAATTGAATGTCGATGCATCACAGAATTGATCAAAATATGTATTATTCTCAGGATCGTAGGTGGGAAAGGAATTATAGTATTGACGAAAGAGGTCGTATGTGTCGTGGTCTGTACTAACCCATAAAGGGGCAGCAGGGTCATCGGAAGATGAGGACTGAGAGGACTTGGGTTGTTGAGAGGATGGGGATGAGGACGAGTCAGCAAATTCAAGAGCGTCATAGTATTCCAGTTCCATGCTTTCGGTAGGCTCAGCAGGCATGCGTCCTTCAGGCATGCTATCCTGATAGCATTTGGGAAGACCAGCATGTCTGTTTGGTCGCCCAGATGGCCAATACTCCAACTGAGGGTTCGGACTCACTTCTGAATCTTGCTAGTGGATCTGTAAGATCGGGGAAGATTAGATTGATAGAATGTTTTACTTACATCATGAACATCATCACCATCCCCAAGACCGCCCAGCATTGGGTCATCGTCCGTTATTTCTTCTGGTGGAGACATGCTAGACGCTCTGGCTTTCTCATGTCTTTGGGTCTCCAGTGCATCCTGAATTGCCATATCATGGTGCTTGCACCATTGGGAAAGATGTATCGATAGCCCACGTGGTTGGAGTTCTTTGTGACAGTGTGGACACTGAATCATGTCGGATGAGGGTGAGGTAGCTTGCAGCAGGCCAGCAACATCGATCAAGCTGACACGTGATCTCCCAACTTGGAAGACAGACAACAAAGACAAACAAAGGATATCTCTCGTTCCTTCTACATCGCCAGTCTTGAAACCATGTCATCTGATCAGGCCCAATCCACAAGATTAGAAGACCTTTTGGATGCGGTATCCACAACAAAAAAGTCTCGGTATGTTGTATTCTACCCAAGGCAAATCCTCTTTAGTGAATCATGTCGTACAGCACTCTGGATTCATCCCTGAAGATCTACCAGGAAGCCAGCAAGTGAGCAGCAGCAACATTGGATCCATTCGGCCTACCTGCTAAGGCCCTTCTAGTCGGCCTTCAGCATATCAACGGCAAAGAACCAGATCCCACAATGTACGCATCGCTATGATGTTGCCTTTTGGCTCTAATTTTTGACTCCTAGGCCTGAGCACAAGTTCAAACGCCACCTTCATTTTTACCTCGGACTCTTAAAGCTGGTTCCGTCCCTTGAGGGGAAGCTCAAGACGATAACACCATCAGAACTGAAGGGAATCACTAGCGCTGTATGTATAACCTGCATATATGCGCTCTTTATTAAGACGTCCACCACCCAGATCACAAAGGGATTAAGTGATGGATGTTCCACGGACATCGGTTCCATCAAACACAAAGGACTGAAATATGTACCAAAGGATATGCTGAACAAGAAAGATGCCCTCGATCCACCTATTCCGGAGATCCCTGAGAAAGATATGCATGGATTTTTTCATCCGCAACTCGCCCGCTTCTTCTGTCCAGCGAGAAAGCTTGAAGAGTTCGATGAGGACCCAGATAAGTACGTGTCAATGTTCAGTTAATTTTCGTGTCTGATACTCGAACTTTAGAGGGATGGAGAAACTTCAGGCAGGTGCCATATCAATACCCTCGTCCAAGTGGCCCGCTGGTTTCTATGAAGATGGTTCATACGACGCAGCTGACAAAACACATGGCTTGTTTCGCAATCACACCGTCGCTCAGGTATGTCCAGGTCTCTCTAAACGTCTTACCATAGCACCCATAAAATTCATTCTCAGTTTTATAAACACCTTTTTATTGGACCATCGACCGTCATGAAGGCGAAGTCAAGTGGGAACACAGCAAAGTCTTCCAAGAATCGCGCATGGGGCCTCCAGGAAGTAGATGAGTATATTATTGCCTATGTCCATATCATTGTGAGCTACTAGGTCAATACCTCACCATCATCTGTGTCTGACATGTCGACCTATCAGACGTATTTCACACTTAGCCATGCACAATCATGGGGCGACGACATCGGTGACATGGACTTACAAGACCTCTTTTGGAGAATCGTCGAGATGCTCGAGGACAAGATGGATTGGTGGGTAAAGGACACCCTCGCTTGGTGGAACAGGTATGTCAACCTCTCATTGCGCGCCGTTTCTCACCATAGCATTCCCAGACTCTTGAAGCCAACAAACATTGAGGGTACCGCTCCAGTCAATGACGACAATAGCAGCGAGGATGACATGGCCAAGATCCGTGCTCGCAGGGCTGGTCGATCCACTAATGAAAAGTCGGATGGACGCACAAAGGCCAAACGTGTTTCCACACCGCTTAGAAATGTGACAGGAAGTATCAGTTTGTCGATGGAGGCTGACCGATTTGCATTTGTAGGACCGTCCGAGGCATCTGGATCAGCATGCAAATCCCTCAAAGGAGAGGGCTCGCCCAGTACTTGATGACGACAACGATGCCATGCCAGCGCCTGCTAACAATGACGACTAGTCCGACATCGAAGAAACTCAATTTCAATACGAAGATGACGACCCATATGACCCCACAGACCATCCTGATTTCGAAACGGGCCAGGCTGACACATCTCCGCTACATCCCCGCGCAATGATGCCAGTAACTGACCACCATGAAGCAGACTTTGCGATCGAAGTACGTCAAGTACTCACTCCATCCCACTATGGCGGCAGGTCAAGGAACCCTGGAAAGAACAATACCTCCAATCGGTTGCCACCGAAGCTGAAGAAAGTTCCTTCGCTTTCTTCTCATGCAAACGAGGCCCGGTCTGGTAGCAAAACTCCTGGGACTCGCCACCAACAAACCATGAGGTCCAGTATCAAAGACCCTGCTACCTGAGCTGTCCACCGGGCTGTCTCGCCTGGTACATCCGCATGCTCCAGTCGACACCCCCTTGCCAGGGCCCAAGTGACTCATAAGGTAGGTTTGTCTTGGTTTTCTGATCATCGCTCCGTCACTACTCGAGCGATACCAGGACACCAGACGCGATAATGAAGCACCTGCTGGTCAGGGCACTTCCGAGCTCTCTAGCCGCCGTCACAATTTTAGCACCTCGGAATCCGCTGCGGTCAACCGCCATGACGATACAGGCCGTGACGATTCACCACCACCAGCACTGCCCGCACGCAAGAAAAGATTCGCCAATGTCATCGTCGATGAGGACGAAAGCTTCCTTGGACACCTCGGCGATTGAGGACGTGTTTTCGACAATCCCGAACCATCCTCGCCCCTTCCGGAATTAACAGAAGACGAAGAAATGGTAGCGTCGACAGTCCACAACCCAAGAAAACACGCCGCCACTCCAATCAATAATGCTGACGATGCTGACGACCAATTCACCCGCCCTGCAAAGAAGGCGAGGAAGGCGACCGCCCCCACAAAGCGTAACCCAACTCGTCGCAAGCGTGCGAATGGGTTCTGAGGTCTCAGGTTTGTGCACATCGTTAATACAAAAGTGGCTGAATGTTGCTTCTAGATCACATCAATGTGTTATCATACAGTCAGTCCCAACGTTCAAGCCCTTTCATCCGGGTGCGTCAATCTCACGGATACCCAACAAGACTGATTTCGCTCTACATCAGCTACAGGTCGCCCTTGTTCACATGCCGTATACCATCAAAGCACCCTCTATCGCAAGGCCCATCTGCCAGTTCCGTCGAGCTCTTCCTCCACTCGATTCGCATGCGATCGACCACACCAACCTCTCTGGCTTTCTGGGCAACGTCCCAGTTTCTGTATTTTTACTGCTGTTGTTTCACATGTTATGCGTTCCGTTGCAATGTATCAATGTGGCTTGAGGGCCATGTAATGTCGTGTGAGACCCTGGGTGAGAATATGAGTCTTGCGAGCCTCGAAGAACCTTGAAAAGCGAACCATGTCTTGAGAGGGTTGGCAAGCCTTGGGTGCATCGCGAGGGGTACTTCGGCTCGAAAGGCTCTGCTATGCTGCTGAGGCTAGCAAGCCCTCGTGGGACGAGAGTATTTCCTCGCAAGGCAGCGAAAGCCTTGCGGACCATGCAAGGCCTTTTAGGGCCTTTCGAGGCCTTTCAAGTTCATGGCACTTTTGCTGATGGTGGTCATACTTTTATTGCCGGATGACTCTGAGCCAAAACCCCAACTATTACAACCTATACGACGTCAGTCACCAAGCATTGTCCGATCATCTATCTGAACTGGTCAAGAATACGCTGCAAGACCTCGTGAACTCAGAATGTATTGCGATCGGTGTGTTTATGCAGCGTGGTCGTGCGGTCGGTGCTTCAATGTTTTCACAGAGGACGAAATGGATGTCTCCACGCTTAACCTTGGCATGATAGCTACGTATTACAACATTCCTTGTGAGACAGTTCATCCAGTCCTACATGTATTATTAACCACGCTCACAGATATCACCGTTGAGGTCTATGCGCCGTCGCTCAAGGAGCGTACGAAACTCATAGGATTGTTCGAGGTCGTCTCATCATCCGCAGAGTTTGTGGCGATCCCAATTTGGCGATACGAAGATGTTATTCTTCGCCGCATCTATGATCGTCTCCCTGTTAAGCTGGAGCGTGCAGATTTTGAAGCACAGAATTTCAAGACCCTCCTCCTCTTCCAGGCACGCTTCTCACGCATCCAACTCCCTGCTGATCTTGCTGCGGACCAGATGCTGGTTTTGGAGAAGGTACTGAACCTGCTTTTGGCTTGTGTGGATGTCATGTCGTCGAACGCATGGTTGAGCGCACTTGGGGCGATGGACCTATCGCAGATTGTGTATGCAAGCCATGTGAGAGACGGACTCACCCTTGAAACAAATGCCACACTTTGAGCCCAAGGTGTGTTGTCAGTATTCCTGCTACAAATGTGGTGCTCATCGTACGCATAGGTCATCAAACGTTGTAAGGAGGGAGGCATCGAGTCTGTATATGACATTATGGGAATGGAAGATGATAAGCACAACAACTTGCCACAGATGGATGTCAAACAAATGTATGTCAAGCAATGCGTAGCTTCTTTCCTGTAAACTAACTTTCTTGTGACAGGCGAGATGCAGCCAAGTTCGTCAACTCGTACCCGACGCTTGATGTGTCATACGAGCCTGCCAAGGGGGAGTACACCGCTAATACTCCCATCACCGTCTCGGAACGCTGACAAAGAGGACCCCGACGACCAGCTCATTGTCGTGCTATTCTACCCCGTGAAGAAGCTGGCCAACTGGTGGCTCGTCGTTGGTGAGCCCAGTATGCGGCAGCTGCATGCCATCAAGCATGTTAAGATCAACAAGAGTGGTGACGCTGCCAAAGGGCATGCACGCGCTCAAGTTGTATGTGATCCGCAACTCGTACATCGGTGCGGATCATGATCTGAGCTTGGGTCTGGTCGAGGTTGCTGAAGGGGAAGAGAGCGACAGCGATGAGGACAATAAGAGTGGGGAAGATGCGATGGAGGAGTAAACTTGCTGCGGTATGGAGCTTTTATATCTTTATCTTAGCGTAGTATATCACATATGAACGATCCTGTGTATATCATGTATAGAAGCAACCACAAGCACTAGTACGCCCTGTTGACGTTCCGTCCACCATGAACTCCCCAAGTCGCCCTATGGCGACTCACAATGGCACCCAACTGAACTTGTTCTGTCTTGCTGAGCATTGCCCACAGCCTTTGGTAATACCCCCCACTGGAGAAGATATGCATCCGGATCAGCTGGTACATTGTCTTGTTCAAGGTCTCAGTAATTTAGAGCATTGTTGGGTACGTCCCCCAGTGCTTCGTGACCTGACCTGTTTCTCCATTAGTGCCATTTATCCCTTTCGCGGTCACATCGTCGCTTTCATCACACTGGGGATCTCACCTTGAAGTTCCCGGTGAGTCATTTCGTACAACTGCTTCGTGGACTCGCACGGTTGTCCCATTTAGCTGAGATCACCCCCTTCTGCTGCGACTGATGCAGGCTCATGCGCTGCATGACCGAACGCCCGCAGCACTTAGTTCCAGTTGGAACGGGCACCACAAGAGATGTAGCATATGTCCACGCCTCTGCTTGCCCAAAGACACGCATGGAAGGCTCATCGGGCCCGTCGCATCTCCATGCCCTCGAGGTGGGAAGAAAATAATTGTTACAAACGCAAGACCTAAATGATTGACGCCCGCTAAAGTGCCCCAAGACAGCTTGGCCGGGTCTGAGGGATCAGAGCAACCGGAGTTTCAAGACGCACGTGGTCACTGGATTGCACCCCGCTGCAGGCACAATAAAAGTGTGTTACACCCAGGTAATGTGCGCTAAGGGAAGCCAGCATCAGAAGATACATCCAAGGAATTCGGGTGGAGGCCCACGCAGGGGCACGAGCGACAGCGCAGATGCACAGTTGGCTGCGACGCACTGATGAGTCAAGCAAAGACCCCAAGAAAGGGAACGTGCGTATGAATTTCATAGGTTCCCAGCCATCGCTCTGTGCATTCAAGATGAGGTGGGCGGTTGATAGCTTGTCTTGACGAGCAGGATTCATAACGGGTCGACAAAAGCGATGCGCCCAGGGGCCTTGTGCGATGGGGCTGAGGATAGCCAGCGACTGATAAGAAGGGTCGCATGCCCAGAACGAGGGACTCACTTCTATCAATGCCTCCGGTTTCCTTGTCCGAAAAGACTGCATCTTCTTTATAACTGGCGAGGCCACGCACCCGTTCAACCAACGTCGGTGGAAGACAGAATGCAAATAAGAGTTGCGTGTTAATGCAGCCATGCACCTACTGCATACGTTTAGATCAGAGACAAAAGAGTGCAATAAGCGCATCTATGCACGTTCCACTATAATAAGATGCAGGCATCAGAGTTTGTCCTACCCCATGCAGCCAGAACCGCACCATGGTACACCGTGCTGAAAAAGTCCTCTGCATCCTTGGCTGTCTGCGCAAACTCTTGCAGCATGTACACTCCAGAAATGTGCTTCTTGAATGCCTACGAATGAAAACACTATAGCCATGAGGCGGGCGCATGAAAAAGCATACGGACGACGCACCTTGCGGTTCACCCATGGCTCAAGCATGAGGTTAAAGGTCGATCCAATGAGGATGCTATGCTGCGTGAGGTGAGGTGAACAATATCCAGGGCACAGCAGGCTGGGACACACCCCTTAAGTTGGCCGGAGCCAATGATCTGCATAGCTAGGTTGTTGTGATCAATGGTGTCGAGCAAGGCATAGTGTGTTCTCGGCGTGCCGAGCCCTACGTGAGGCAGAAAACGTAATAGGGGAGCGACATCACATGGCGAATGAGGGTGCAGTAGGTGAGTCCCTGCCGCTAGGTGGGTCAGACGTGATCGTGAGCCAAATGGAGGGTTGTCGCGCCTCTTGTTGGCCACGCAATTAGTCGTCCAGTCTGCGGGATTCAGAGTGAGCAGGTGGACTAGTGGGAGCATCACTTCCAGTGCATCCCATGCGGCACGGAAAAGACTCGCCTCTGTCCTTGTTTTCCACCGTAGTCGCGATAAGCCTGCAAGACGAAGTTCGGTACGCAAACGAAGGTGGATGAACTTGAGATGGCACTTACAACTCATTGTCATCATGAAGCACACCTCCGATACCACCACTCAATGGCATGTCACTGAGATCACCTGCAGCAACGCAACTCCGTCTTCTTCGCACAGACAAACCGGGTTGACTTGGCCAGCTCTGGCCACTTGGGAATACACACATTCCACATTTGCCGCTCCACCATCTTGCATAGCACAAGAGAGACCCGTACGGACACAGCCATCTGCACTTGAGATAGATCTCGAATATCACACAGAGAAAGCGACCCGCCGATTGTTGTACAAACACCATGTTGGCGACCAATGCAAAACCTGAAACACCATCACTGTCACGAAGAGGGAAGATGAAAAGACCCAAAGAGGTGCACTTTCCAGTTTGAGCTGCGATATATATGCTTGCAAAAGTACATTTATTTTAGCGGCAGATTCTTACTCTCCTTGACCGGGA
Organism: Tubosaeta aff. alveolata; assembly: GCA_038094535.1. NCBI lineage: Eukaryota > Fungi > Basidiomycota > Agaricomycetes > Boletales > Boletaceae > Tubosaeta > Tubosaeta aff. alveolata. The sequence continues at coordinate 8,535 of JBBPUG010000060.1, forward strand.
TGGGCACACGTTCCAATAGTTTCGCGAGTTCGAGTTTCTCCTCTTGTCTCACCTTGAGACGTGTCAATATGAGGAAGCCAGAAAGAATTTCTGTTACTCACAGGTAGCAGCTTGAACTCATCCGAGAACGCAAACACGCGGAACAGTTCCAGCGTCGACATTATGCTGGTAGAACGCTCGTACTTTAATAAGGTGGCATTTTTCGAGGAGAGCCACGGCCAAATGAATGACGTTGGGGCGTTGCATGCGTACGTATCTGGTGACAAACTCAATGATGGGACTCGTCAACGGGCAAGACAAAAACACTTACAGATACGTGTGACCTAAGCCTTGTCATGATTCCTGATGGTCCCAAGAACGATTTGTGCATTCAAATTGTCCGCCAATTTGGACACGAACTGCGATTCGATGGGTAGTCGTTGGTTCATGAGCGACAGGTAATACTGGAGTTCTGAATGATTGATGATGATGATCTCTTCACCATATGCGTCATATTGCGGTTGACCGGCACGTCCAAGCATCTGAAGCACGTCTTGCGAAGACAGGTCGACTCATCGACCCTTCTCTGGATTGTAAATCTGGTTCTCTTTGATGATGACGGTGTGCGCAGGGAGGTTGACACCCCATGCGCGCGAAAGTCGCTGTACACACTAGCACTTGTACAGAACCATCCGCGAAGAGGTCCTCCACAAGGGTCCTATCTTCTCTGGACATACCCGTGTGATGGATCGCGAATCTGAAAGGAAATAGATCTCTCAAGTTGCTGTCCTTCACATTCCCCACTTCCTCCGTCAGAGTCTCTCGTGTCGCAGAGTCGGGTCGGACAAGCTGGGTGATTGTCTCCTTCTCGATAGCCATGTCACGTATGAATCGAGCAGTCTTGGCGGTTTCTTTGCGAGAATGGACAAAGACAAGTGTCTGATTTTTCCCTGCTTGGTCAAGGAGCTTCTCGTAACAGACTTCGTTCACGACCTGGAATCACTTGATGGTCTTCTTTTCAGTAACGCCGATGAGTTGTTGTTGAAGCCCACACGGGGGGTAGGATACGTCAAAGTAGAACAGCCCTTTTGACTCGTCCATGCGGAGGAAGGTAGCCATGTCCTGGTAATTCAGCAAAGTTGCGGACAACCCAACAAGTCGAACATAGTCGCCTGTCTGTCCCACCCTGCGAATGGTACGAGCAATAACACTCTCCAGAACGGGACCACGCTAGTCATGTATTTTGTCGACGATCATGAGGCGGACAAGATTCGTGTAGCTCGTCTCCGTGCTCTTATGAGTAGTGACATCCCACTTTTCCGGTGTCGTCACAATGATCTGAGTTTCCAATATTTGTCGCTTCGAACCGCCGATCAGCTCCCCCACTCTGACACCGAAAGCAGAGCCAGGTCGCGAGATAAAGTTGCCGACCATTTCTTGTACGAGGGGTTTCATGAGAGCAATGTAGACTATTTTGAACTGCCCGAGCGCAAACTCGGCGGTGTCTTCATCTCGATACTTTGCTAGCTCGTTAAGGATGGTCAACATCACGACGTTGGTCTTGAAAGATTCAGTAAGAGATGTATTCAAAGTGCGATCATTAGGCCTACCTTTCCAGCACCGGTCGGCGAACAAAGAAGTATTGGTTCATCTGTGCTGAATGCGACAGGGAACAACTTGCTCTGCACCCGGTTGAATTTAGGGACTGTGAACGCAACTTGGTTACAGGAACAAGCTCGGCATCATTCCCAGTGTGCTTCTTCGGCGCGGGCGCGTGAATTTCTTCAAAGCCCTTGGGAGAATGCTTGAAAGAGCCGTCGGGTAGCTTGCACTTTTTGTTCGACATCAGATGGCCGCCCTGACTGAATGCTATGCTCTCCAGATCGATTATTTTCTTCGGTTGGACGGTAGAACCGGGGACGAGAGTCGCAGTTTTCGGGACTGTGGCAGAAACATCTTTCATGTCAACATCCATGGCGTCATCGTGAGCCTTCCCGGTCGCTTGCGAGCTCCCTCAGAATCCACCCGACACCCTTCTCGCGCATTGATACTTCCACATTTACCCGTTCATCGGCATCACTTCTCATCAGCTTTGTACACCACACTATGACGTCCCGTTTCTTCAAGAATCTCGTGATGACGTGGAAGCTCTGGTACTCGAAAAGTTCTGTGAGCTGGTTCTCGCAGTCCCGCAAGCCAAACTCTGAATGGAGAGGACTGCGACGACCTTGTCTGCAACCATGACCGGATCAGGGTAGACCTCGGATATCTGCTGCTGCACCCAGAATCCATCAATGGAGTGTGGGGAGACGACGTCCTCTGTCTGCCCTAGCTTTCCCCGCCTGGGAGGTAGAGAAAGACCCGCCGATGACGAGCTCATCGATTCCGACTTCTTTGTCGCCCTTGCCCTCCGCTTTTGCCTCTTCCTCGTCTTCTTCTTGTTCCTCTTCATCAAAGACCAACGTGACTCCGATCTCCTCGTCGATCTCCACGTCATTTCGCACCATGTCCGGGCACACCATTTGCTCGTCTTCCACACCATAATCCGTTATCTTCTTCGACAGCGCGACCAGCTGAGAAAACGTGTCATTGGTGATCCCACAGACAATCTCCTCCATCTCCTTCTTCTTGTCAAAGTCGTTCTCATTCTCGTTCTTGAGGGTCTCCGAAATAGTGTCGGTCGTGCTGCGAATAATGTCCTGCGCTTGATTGCAGAGTGTCTGGTGAACGGCTGATAACATCAGCTCGTAGATCTCGCGTGTCTCCAGCGTCCGCGTACCTCAGCCCCTCGACGTCTTGCGTGGCCTCGATGATGTTGGTAAACCCAAACCCGGCCTCTGTGCCACGTTTTGAGGTCGCTTTTTCAAGTCCGTCGTGTTTTCCCACGTCGCCCGCCTTTTTCTTCTTCTCAATGTCTTTTGGGGCGGGGCGTTGGCCACATGAGCCCATCTCCTTGGAGTCGATTCTACCTGCGAGGGACGTGAGCGCACCATCCGGTTCCTTGTCTTGCCATGGGAGAGCAAAGCGGTCAGCCGTAAGGACAAGAGAGGAGATGGCACCGTAGTTGTACCCGGAAAGGTCAGGTTTTCCAGCAGAGGTGAAAGCTGGATGTTCGACGATGTCGCCGTCGTTGTGAAGGACGAGCACAAGCTCAGCGTGTCCGATTGGAGGAGTTGGGCTTAGTCAGCACCTTCTGTTTCAAACATGAGCAAACATCATCCTCCGCTATTGCCAACTCACAATGGTTTGATCAAGGATTAAGCCACCCGATCCAAAACCCAACGGCGCTTCCACCCAGGTCGTAGTACTGCAAGTAAACCTGAATGACGAGCCACTTCTGAGTCCTCGTCCATCGGGATCTTTTTCACCAGCGTTTGACCGGACAGCTCGACTTGAGGCGCCAACTTTTGGGTGACATTGGTCGATCCACGGGTGCGTCTTGTCTCGTCCTTTGCATTTCGATTACCATTCAAGACCAGCACGACGTTCTTTGCATGTCCAGCGACAGGCCAAGTCAGTTGGGACCCCCATAGGCACTTTTGTGAGTCATTTCTTTGCGAATTTCCGATCCCTCTGGTTTTATATGGTCTTCACCCTCCCTCCCAGCGAAAATGGCAAGTAGTGGGAGCTCAGCGATGAATCTCGTGGGAGCATCCCATATTATTATCAAACCAAAACAGGTGAAACTGTCTGGGAACGCCCAGATGGGTTCGTCATTCCCCTGATGGTCATTCAAGTAACTCAGGTTTCTTTGCCCTCTCTATGATATATGCTTATCTCAATGCATCAGCAAACAGCTCTCGGTCGTCGTCTCTCTCAGACTGGCATGTGTAAGAAGAATGCCTCCGATAACCAGGTCGTCTCGTCCGACCGCCAAGGAAATCGCAGACCTCGAGCACATACAAGCGGCGTTGACAAGGACGGTCGTCACGTCTTGCCTCGGTCCGGCGATACAGCACGGGTTTCGCCAGGCCATATCGCACTGACAACAAGTGCAAGTCCTGCCAAGCGACCACCCCAACAGTCCCCACCTGTCAGACGCTCCTTCATAAATGATCAACATGGACAACCAAACGGGGCACTTCGCGGTTGGTCGAACGAATTGCATACCAATCTCCCTCCAATTCCTGTGTCTCCGTATGCCTCTGAGTCTTCTACCCCCGCTTCTCATAAGTCGATATCCCTCGGTGTTCCAAATGGCAAGTCAAGTCCCAAGGAGGAAAAACAACGGAATAATGGTGGTGGCAATGATACCGAGGATGCGTTGTTATTGCGATCAAGATCCAAGTCTTCTTCCTACGTGCCATATAGGTCACCAGCACCGCAAAGTTTGAATGCCGCTGTGGAGATGCTCTCACCTGCGGAGAGGAGATCAACTTCGGAGCATAGTCACCCTACGGTGCTTTGTCCAGGCGTTGCGGAGAGCAAACCAAGACCAAGCACAAGTAATTCGAGCTCGAAAAGCGTGACATCACAGTGTCACCGGCAAAGAGCATGATGCATGGTGGCTTCTGGATGACGTGGAGCACATCAACACCACCGACCGTCAATGGCAAGATTATCGGTAGCCCTGAAGGTAGGTCATGATCCCTTGATGCGCATGCTTTACCTGATTTGGCGCAGAGGCTTCATTGGACATGAGTCTACTCAAGAACCGGTCGGTCGGTAAACCCATCTCTGTCATGGCTTCGGGGAGCCCTCCGTCATCCGTCCGTCACGCTACAACAATGCTTGCTTCAGGGTCCGTATACCATATCCTTTCCTGAGAGCAATTTGAGTGATGACGGTATCCTAGGACACATCCTGTTCCTTCTCAGGACCTCGCCTCCAATATTCAGCAATTCATGGAATCAGACTATGCCAGACAATACTTTTCAACTCATCGTATGGGGTTTATATTCCATTGTAAAGTCCCCGTGGCATAAATGATGACATGGGAAAGGGCTCCCCTCTCCTCCCCTCTCCTTACACTGAATCGTTCATTAAAAACGGATACAGTTAAAATCTTCCAAAGTGATCCAACACATCATGGGCGACCGTGAGCGTGAAAAGCCGGCAGGCATACCTGTTCACAATGGGTCAACGGGTTCACTTCCCACCAGCTCTATGGGCCTGCTTGAGGAAGAATGGTGGTTATTAGGAGAAGGCCTCACGCATGGAGAGCTGCGAGACGAGATATACTGCAAAATAATGAAGCAACTAAGTGGTAATCCCAACCCGGAGAGCGTTTTCAAAGGATGGGAGATGCTGTGTACTGCTAATCGCTTTTCCTCCATCGAAAAACTTCGAAGCTTACCTACGCTCCTTCATTACGCAACGAATATCGCAATCCGAGGGTCGCGTGGACATTATAGCGAAGCACTGTTTGCATCGATTGTCTGCCATTTCGAAAAAAGGCCCAAGAGGGAAGCCTCTGTCCGTGGCTGAAATCGAAACAGCCTCTGATGCAGCGTTTATCATCGACATTTGGAGAACCTTTGGATGCAGTTATGCGTCTACAAGAACGCAATTACCCCAACGAAAAGATCCCAATCATCCTCCCTTTCCTTGCGGATGGAATCCTTGCTCTGGGTGGTACAAAATGTGAAGGCATATTTCGAGTGCCTGGCGATGGCGATCTCGTCTCTGAGCTCAAGATCAGAATTGACAGAGGCTATCGCACACTGGAGAACATCGATGACCCACATGTCCTTGTCTTGCTGCTCAAGCTGTGGCTCCGCGAACTTATGGATCCCCTTGTCCCTGAAGAGCTCTATAACGACTGTATCACCTCCGCATTGGAGCCCGCCTCATGCATGGCAATTGTCCGACGACTGCCAACAATCAATCGGCAGGTAGTGCTCTTCGTCATCAGTTTTTTGGAGTTATTTCTGGAGGAAAAAGTGTTGGCAGACGGGGACTATGTGCCTGTTCATGGGCGAGGCACGAGTGTCCCTACCTCTCCAAAGCCTTGTGTATCCAAGTCTCGCAACAGAAGATAAACACTCACGGTTTTTGTCGATCCGAGGTTCAGTATATCATGGTTATCCCTTCCACGTTAAAGGCTGCCTTCTTGTGATTCCTCTGGTAAAACGTTTCTGAGCACTTGTGTGTCTGTTGACCTGAGCGACTTATTTCTTGAATCAGTCCTGATAATTATGCACCAACTGTCACTATTTTTCCTCATCTTGTACTCAATCTACTTACCCATATCACCTTCCGACACTGCACTCCTCGGATACCTTGGCGCACTACTAGATGTTCGCCCCTTTTCACTTTTGTGCCCCACTCCACAACCACTCGTTCATATTTCGTCTTGCTTGTCCCATCGTTGGCTTGTTCATCGTAGCCTTACTTCTCAGTGCTTGTTTTCACATGGATGGACTCCCACAATGCTTGTCTTCTTGCCAGGAATTAATGCCGGTCATACATACTGTGTTGATATATCCTGCGTCATCTGACTCTTGTTCTTCGTACATACTTTCCTTGCCTATTTTCTTATAATGATAACATATGCTTTATGCTCCTTTACCGACAGGGACGCACACGTCATGAGGGCTTCAACGCGCGATCCCACCCAACACTTGTTTCTCAGGAATGTACATGGAGGGATGGCCCGAGAGAACACATCACTATACCCAAGAAACTGGTGCCTCGCATACCCCTGCAGCCGGATGTTATCACCTCTCAATTTACATGCCCTTAATGGACCCATCTCCTGCGAGTCTGAACCCTATATTCTGTAACAGGCTCTGTTTGCATCCGCAACGACCGAATCAGAACTGAGAAAGCATGCGCACGGGCGACGAGCGCAAGCAGCTTGAAACGTCATAGCGCGATGTGTGCGTCTCAGACGCCGTGGATACATTGTGCGCACCATGACTACCCTAACCTCGCGCTAGAACGACCGCGCAGCAAGGAGACCGCTTGTCATGTTGCGCACTGCTAGCACCCTGAGAGTCATGTCAAACATCAGACTGTGGACATCATTCTGATCTGCGGTACCCACAGCATTGCTTTTGATCGGAAAAGACAGGCTTCTTTGTTCAGGATCTATACTTTCTTTCCCTACGCTCGTGATGAGAGGCACTTGGACCCTGCCATGAGAGCCACACTGGCACACGCCGTAGACAGACTCGGACTTGGACAGCTTCCATCCGAGGAGTTCAAATGTCACCCACCGTACATGTACTATGCCACGGTCTTGCCAAGAGTCCACTATCGCTGATGAGATATAGTGAACGACACCATCCGATCGATTATCCTGTAAGCCGGCGGTGCAGTATGAAAGCTCCAGCGCATTTCAAACGGCTTCGTACGGGTCATTTATGACTCCAAGCCGTGTGTGAAGTTGCCAGACATCTCGGGTAGTCCGGATACGGTCGGGCAGAGCCATCTCGTTCGTAGTCATGGCGTCGTTATGATCATCTCCCACCATTGGACGAGGAGATGGCATGGGAGGTGTCTCAACGAAGTCCAGCATTCTGGAATGACTGGACCCAGTGGTTGGCGGGGCAAGGCTATTGAGGACGACCATTGGCCGTGACTCCTAAAAGATCAGGTTCAGTGCTGAGAGATATCAATTTGGGTGACCTGGACTCTTACAGCGTTGGTTTCCAAACTTCGGTGGAGGGACTAGTAGCGTTGGTCATTGTGTTGACCACAATTACTACTAGCTTCCTACGCTGAGAATGCCGTTTGAGTTCAACTCACTTACGTAGAACAAGTTGCCTAGTCTGCTTCGGCTACACGGGCATGCTGCAGCTGTAGTAGGAATTTTCCTTATATCTGCATTTGTTGTATTTCTGACATTATTATCCAGCTGTGATGGCAGTTCACGTTCTTTGACACCGAGCCCATCAAGGATGTTCACGACTCAACGAGCCCGCCTGAGCTTTTCAAGGTTCCGCCTAGTCTAGACTTGTCCGTCGCTCACGCTGACTCTTCTGGGACATCAGAGCGCCCCAGAAGTCTCTACAGTGATTTCTTCTTCTCATGGCCTGGTTGTTGCAGACATCCACGGAAGCCTCCATCTCTTGAACCAGGCTTTCATGTCTGTAGCAAGCCGGGTCGCGCATTTATTCCTCGCCGCCCCTTCCAACGTTGACTCGCAGGTGCGGCAAGGACGGGGATAACGTGCGTTCGTCCACCTTGAAAATATGGGATCTGGGAGAGAGGACAGCTGTGGCACCTGCTCTCCTCCGCACCACCAAAGTGCAGCCAACCGGGAAACCTCATCCTGTACGCTACGTCCTGGTCCTTTCCGGTTGCAATGATCGTCTTGCAGGTATAGGTTACTATGCTTGCATTGACCTCAATGCTTCCTTTTCTTTCAGTCGGCCTTGCGGATGGCACTGTTCTCTTGTATCGCCATTCGGACCAATCCCTATCATCAACATCCACTTCCGTCCCGAAACCCTGGATTGCTCATGAAATTGCAACAGAACCAGTAACATTTTTGGCATTTACAACTGCCCCTGCGTCTGTCTCAATGGACCCACTGTCAGTCGCACAGACGCCGACCCTCCGACGCTTTCGCTCATGATCGTCACTACCTCTTCTATGTACATGTACCCAATTCTCCCGAAGCCTTCCAGTCCCACAGCTGTCCTTGTCGATGAGATCGGAGCAGGTTTGGGTTGTGCTTGTGCAGATTGGAAGGCGTGTCGGGTCGTTTTGGGCAGAGACGAAGCAGTCGTAGGAATAGGCAGCGGTGGAAGGCTGGGTGTAGTCAGCTACGAAGGTCTGCATGCCTTATTTCGTACCTGAGAATGAGATCTTGCGGAGTATGAGTTGGTGTGATCCTAGTTCTGTAAGACTCAGGTAAACTCGAACAAGTTTGAGCATGTACCAATCTGAGAATCGTCAGTGTTGCTCCAGCTCATGATGCTGGGCTTGATGAGCAAGAGGGACTTTCGTGATCAAACAACACACTCTGAGTGCAATATTATCTGAGAATGCATCACCCATCACCTCTGTCCAAACTGGGCAAGTCGAATCTAAGATCCAACAGAGATTTGATCTGGATCTAGATTATCCACTGGATCGATCTAAATCTCAGTCAAAATAACACCTGCCCTAATCTGCTGGTTTCACTCGTAACCCACCACCCACTGTAGTTATGCACAGGAGCAAGGACAGCACAATGGGCGACCATGACTGTGATACATGAGGGCTTTACCTGATGCATGAGGACAGGGTTAATGCAAGGGCCCACAGATGGCCACTGTTGTGACAACTCTTGATTTATTCCAGTGTGTGAATGATCGCTCACAAGTTGTTCTGACAACAGTTAAACTTTCAAGGTACCTCGGCACCAAAGGCATCACATTTCATATACTTCATCATGCTAGCCGGCCACACTGAAGCCTAGTTGAGGCTGGAAAGACAACTGCAAGCATTTTTGTAAACGCACATTGTAGCTACAAATTGATGGGTTGAAATGGTTGGCTCTGAATTATCATGCATCATGTGTTGTCGTGCACCTTTTGGAGTTTGAATGGCCCATTGGCACACCAGATTCAATCACTTTTGTCTGGATATTCCATCTTTGGATTTCACTTGACAGTGAGGTGGTATAGGAACATGACTACATACATGAAACATAGACTACCAGAGGATATGGGGGAAGCACGTGGCGCTTTCCAGAGGCCCAGAACAGAAGGCCCAGCTGAGCCTGAGCCTGAGCTGTGAGGGTGGGCGGGAAAGCATGTCTCAGCGCTCTAAGCCCCTGTTGAGATGGGCTGCGAGGTGCTGAGGGGAGAGCCCCGAGGAAAGAGTGGGGTGGTGGGTGCAACGTGCAGCGACCCTTAAGGAATGACCTCTTACTCTTTTCATTATTTTTATTCAATTATCCAATTCTTTGTTTGCAACCTCCTCTGCATCAGCTGGTGTACGACGCTTGAATCTTGTATCCCATTTCTTAAATTTTATTCATTTTTGTACTACCTTGTACAAATTACTACAGAATTTTATGGAGATCACCTTCAGTATATGAGGGACGTCGCGAGGGACTTGTCGCACAGTACGTGCTGCTCAACTTCTTACAAATCCAACGTAGAGCATTGTCTTCGTACAGCAAAATTTCACCTACCATGTAGCATGTTCTTAGATGCGTTGGGGCATCCTGTTGTCCTTATCACTCTCGATGTTGTGCTTCGACCCGGTTGTCTGAGCCACTCACGACGTGTACCATGGTATCCACGGTCCACCTCTGCTCGGCCCCTCGTGGAATCTGTCGACCACAATGGAACTCGCTGGGTCATGAATGACTTCACAGCCCTTATTCTGTGCAGGACGTGAAACACAATACAGGTGTCCTTGTCTTGTCACGAAAGAAAAATCTCAATCGAGACCCAATAGATCATTTTGAACGCACATACCGGCCTCTGAAAACAAGGTTGTACCAGATCAACAGGCTATTCTCGCAGCACCTACAGGAGCAGTGTGCGTCCCGTTCACAAATGCAACACATTTGAAATAGGAAATCGTCTTCTTTTCCTTGATCTTGGCATAAAGGAAAGCGAAGTTCCGAGTTTGTCACTCCTGTGCTTTTCCCATGCACAAGGGCTCAGGGCAGGGGAAAAGGGTCACAACTGCATCTATTCTTTGTCCCACTCATCCTATCTATCATCCCATTAAAATTCATTCTCTATACTCGTGTAAGTAGTTCGTATGATGCACACCAAATTATGTAATCTCCCACGGCAACCTTTGCCAAAAAAGGGAGGCCTGGATGAGATGTCATCCAAAGTTACCATATTTGGACCACACTATTTTGGGCAGCGGGGGAAGACGTACCTGAAGTAGACACCTGAGGCCTTGAGAACTACACAGCAGGATGTCGGTGAGGCCCATAGATAAGACAAGACCCAACTTGCGGTACAGGCCTAAATGAAAGCAGGGTCATTCTGAGGCGTATCACGGATTCAAGGGGACTTAGCAGAATACTGCAGGCCGTAGATTGCCAATGCCAGGAAGGGCCCTAAATCATAAGGATATGAACACTGGACTTCACCAAATCAACAACGTCATACATGCTGCTGCCAAGATGATAGTCGGCTGAACTATATTGGGGAATGAGCGGACGCTGAAAAAAGCTTGGGGAATGCTCACTTTTTGAAAATATTCGTGACTCACATGGTATCATGCGAGAAATGGTGGATGCTGGGAAAATGATTTTAAACCAACTCATGTGAATACGAATGGATGACGCACCATAGCATCTGAAACTCGCGCTTTGTGAAGTGAAGCATGATGATGATATAGACAAACCCGCGACGAGTATAGGCAACTTGAAAGCGAGGGCCAAAATAGACCATTGCAGCATGCTGTGGTAAACTGTGCCACCCCAAATGCACTCGGGAAAGTGATGCAGTATCGGGTGAATGGCCAACGGACCAGCCTTTGCAGTTATGTCAGCTCGAGAGTAGGACTTGCCTTGGCGCCAGCTCACGTGTTCAACCAGAAAGGCTGTCTTCATTTGGTGGCCAAGGTCCTTCACGAGTCGGTCATGAGTCTGCTCCAAGGCAACGTACGCGCAGCATTGGCCCAGAGGCTTCCACCAGCGCGCGTCACAACGGGGCTGAGGGACAGGATGCGGTCCGGGATGCGGTAGGCGAGTTCTAAGTGGATGTCAAACGCTGTAATGCAGAGAGACAATATGCACACCTTGAGGAATCATTCCGCCCAAAGATGTGCCAACAGCGTGCAGACTACGGGGTTCGGTCCACTGGAGGTAATCGAGCAGGCAGAGGATATCTTCTGCCATTCCGCTGGTGCTGTGTCCGGGTTAATGTTCCGCCCACGCAGGAAACGATGGACGGACGAATAAGGGCCACGAGGAGCCCCGCTCATACCTGCGCCACAATTATCAAAGACGAGGTTGGAATACTTGTCTTACTTGCTAGTGTGGTCCACCTGGGGGAGCCAAGTAAAGGCGGGGACGCCGAGCCTGCGCATGAGTAGAAGTGAGTTGGAGACGTGCATTATCGACGAGCGTGATGTACCCCATAATGAACCACTGCCGTGTACTTTTTTTTGGACAAGTGATTTATATTGTGTAGAATCATGCAGCGGAGGGCATGCTTGTCGAGCAGCCGTGTGCCCTTTGCGAATACGTCCTGGGAGGCGCGCGTATTCTGTGCGCGGTACGTCGCCAGCTGTGGTCCATTGTGGTAGTTTGAGGTAGTACGCCGGATGCCGATCAAAGTTCTCCACGCTTGTTTTGGACTTTGTCCCAGTCGCATGACATCTCCCGTCTCATCTTAGCCAGCCGGCAGCTGCCTTGAAGACGTGTCTCTCATCACCTGTAGTGTCTTTCTTCTCACAGTGCTGGCGCACCTCCCTCAGTTCAGATCCATGTCCTAATCCCAAGGACACCGACGTTCGTCTCCATTCCTGGTGCTTATGTATCTCTCTCCCGAGTTGCACTGGCGCATCCACACAGGGTCCGAAACGCAACACGGTGGCGTCCACAACCATGACGTGCCCCATTGATGGTCAAAACATCCTCGCCTGCCTCTGCCGCATTGACGGGAATGCAAGCAAGGACAGCAAGATTCACCCTCTTCCACAGTCTGTCCCATCCCGTCTTCTGTGTGTGAATGCATGCTCATGACTTCTTGCTAGTGTACATCGTCAAGGATCTCATTATCTCACCCTCTTTTACGCCCTACTGCAAAACGACAACCCACCTGAAAAGGGCGAATTTTTGCAGTCACCAGAGGATTGCAAGAAGCTCAATGGTCTCTACGAATGTATTCTTTCTGCGTGTTGCTCCACTAGTTGTCCGTCGTATTGGTGGAACCAGGATGACTACTATCTCGGTCCTGCGACGCTGATGCAGGCCTACCGGTGGATTGCAGATTCTCGGGTACGTCGTTGTAATGAGTATGTCTCTCTTTGAACTCATTGGATGGCATCGTAGGACGCGCATGCAGCGCAGAGAAAGGAACAGCTTCAGAATGAAATGAGCATGTACATCTTTAATCGTCCGTTGATTCAGCGCTCCTGTCTTGTTGTGTTTTGACACTCATTATTTTGCACAGGCTCAGTTTACGAATGGGCGATGTTGGTTCATGCATTATCCATTGTATCTTATCCTTCAAACCCTTGTGCTCAATAGTGGAGGATGTTTGCTCATGTTTGAAACAGAAGGCGCTGACTAAGCCCAACTCCTCCAATCGGGCACGCCGAGCTTGTGCTCGTCCTTCACGACGACGGCGACATCGTCGAACGTCCGACATTTGCCTCTACTTTTCTCACTCTCCTTCCATTTCTCTTCTTTTAGCACAGCTCCACCAACATGTCCGGTTGCCCTGCTGGAAAACCTGACATTTCCGGGTACAACTACGGTGCCATCTCCTCTCTTATCCTTACGGCCGACCGCTCTGCTCTCCCACGGCGAGACAAGGAACCGGATGGTGCGCCCACGTCCCTCGCAGGTAGAATCGACTCCGAGGAGATGGACTCGTGCGTCCAACGTGCCGCCCCAAAAGACATTGAGAAGAAGAAGAAAAAGGCGGGCGACGTGGGAAAACACGACGGACTTGAAAAAGCGACCTCAAAACGTCGCACAGAGGCCGGGTTTGGGTTTACCAACTCGAGGCCACGTAAGACGTCAAGGGGCTGAGGTACCGACCGCGGACGGCGGAGACACGCGAGGTCTATGAGCTGATGTTGTCGGCCGTTCACCAGACACTCTGCGATCAAGCGCAGGACATTATTTGCAGCGCGACCGACACTATTTCGGAGACCCTCAAGAACGTGAACGTGAACGTGAACGACTTTGACAAGAAGAAGGAGATGGAGGAGATTCCCGGTGGGATTATCAACGACACGTTTTCTCAGCTGGTCGCGCTGTCGAAGAAGATAACGGATTACGGCGTGGAAGACGAGCAAATGGTGGACCCGGACATGGAGCAAAAAGACGCGGAGATCGACGAGGATATCGGAGTCACGGTGGTCTTTGATGAAGAGGAGTAAGAAGAGGACGAGGAGGGCGAGGAGGAGGCAAAAGCGGAGGGCGAGGGTGACAAAGAAACTGGAACCGATGAACTCGTCATCGGCGGGTCTTCCTCTACCTCCCAGGCGGGGAAAGCTAGGGCAGACAGAGGACGTCGTCTCTCCACACTCCATTGATGGATTCTGGGTGCAGCGGCAGATATCCGAGGTCTACCCCGATCCGGTCACGGCTGCAGACAAGGCCGCCGCCGTCCTTTCCACTCTGTCTGGCCTGCGGGACTACGCGAACCAACTCATGGAACTTTTCGAGTATCAGAGCTTCCACGTCATCACGAAATTCTTGAAGAACCGGGACGTCATAGTGTGGTGTACAAAGCTGATGAGAAGTGATGCCGATGAAATGTGGAAGTACCAATGCGCGAGAAGGGTGTCGGGTGGATTGCGAGGGAGCTCGCAGGCGACCGGCTCACGGCGATGCCATGGATGTCGACATGAAAGATGTTTCTGCCGCAGTCCCGAAAACCGCGACTCTCGTCCCCGGTTCTACCATCCAACCGAAGAGAATAATCGATCTGGAGAGCAAGGCGTTCAGTCAGGGCGGCCATCTGATGTCGAACAAAAAGTGCAAGCTACCCGACGGCTCTTTCAAGCGTTCTCCCAAGGGCTTTGAAGAAATTCACGCGCCCGCGCCGAAGAAGCACGCTGGGAGTGATGCCGAGCTTGTTCCTGTAACCAAGTTGCGTTCACGGTCCCTAAATTCAACCGGGTGCAAAGCAAGTTGTTCCCTGTCGCATTCGGCACAGATGGACCAATACTTCTTTGTGCGTCGATCGGTGCTGGAAAGGTAGGCCTAACGATCGCACTTTGAATACGTCTCTTACTGGATCTTTCAAGACCAACGTCGTGATGTTGACCATCCTTAACGAGCTAGCAAAGTATCGAGACGAAGACACCGCCGAGTTTGCGCTCGGGCAGTTCAAAATAGTCTATATTTCTCTCATGAAACCCCTCGTACAAGAAATGGTCGGCAACTTTACCTCGCGACTCGGCTCCGCTTTCGGTATCAAAGTGGGGGAGCCGATCGGCGGTTCGCAAATGACGAAGCAACAAATATCGGAAACTCAGATCGTCGACGAAATCCACCTCTTACATGACGAGCGTGGTCCCGTTCTGGAGAGCGTTATCGCTCGTACCATTCGCAGGGTGGAACAGACGGGCGACTATGTTCGACTTGTTGGGTTGTCCGCAACTTTGCTGAATTACCAGGACATGGCTACCTTCCTCCGCGTGGACGAGTCAAAAGGGCTGTTCTACTTTGACGCATCTTACCGCCTGTGTGGGCTTCAACAACAGCTCATCGGCGCCACTGGAAAGAAGATCATCAAGCGATTCCAGGTCGTGAATGAAGTCTGTTACGAGAAGCTCCTTGACCAAGCGGGGAAGAATCAGACACTTGTCTTCGTCCATTCTCGCAAAGAAACTGCCAAGACTGCTCGGTTTATACGTGACATGGCTATCGAGAAGGAGATAATCACCCAGCTTGTCCGACCCGACTCTGCGACCCGGGAGACTTTGACGGAGGAAGCGGGGAATGTGAAGGACGGCAACTTGAGAGATCTATTTCCTTTCGGATTCGCGATCCATCACGCGGGTATATCCAGAGAAGATAGGGCCCTTGTGGAGGACCACTTCGCGGACGGTTCTGTACAAGTGTTAGTGTGCACAGCGACTTTCGCGCGCATGGGGTGCCAACCTCCCCGCGCACACCGTCATCATCAAAGAGAACCAGATTTACAATCCCGAGAAGGGTCGATGGGTCGACCTGTCTTCGCAAGACGTGCTTCAGATGCTTGGACGTGCCGGTCGACCGCAATACGGCACATATGGTGAAGAGATCATCATCACCAATCATTCGGAACTCCAGTATTACCTTTCGCTCATGAACCAACAACTACCTAGCGAATCGCAGTTCGTGTCCAAATTGGTGGACAATTTGAATGCAGAAATCGTTCTTGGGACGGTCAGGAATCGCGACGAGGCAGTGCAATGCTGGGTTACACGTATCTGTGAGTGTTTTTGTCTTGCTCGTTAACGAGTCCCATCACTGAGTTTGCCACCAGCTACGTACGCATGCTCAATCTCGCTGACTTTGTGGCGTCAGGACCAACTATCAGGAAGATGACGACGCGCTGGTTCAAAAACGCCCCAACATCATTCATTCGGCCGCGGCTCTCCTCGAGGAATGCCACCTCATCAAGTACGAGCATTCTACCGGCAATGTCGGCGCCGGAACTGTTCTACGTGTTTGCGTTCTCGAGCGAGTTCAAGCTGCAACCTGTGAGTAATAGAACTTCTTTCTGGCTTCCTCATATTGACACGTCTCAAGGTGAGACAAGAGGAGAAACTCGAACTCGCGAAACTATTGGAACGTGTGCCCATCCCGGTCAAGGAGAGTAAGAATCTGCCGCTAAAATAAATGTACTTTTGCAAGCATATATATCGCAGCTCAAACTGGAAAGTGCGCCTCTTTGGGTCTTTTCATCTTCCCTCTTCGTGACAGCGATGGTGTTTCAGGTTTTGCATTGGTCGCCGACATGGTGTTTGTACAACAATCGGCGGGTCACTTTCTTTGTGTGTGTGATATTCGAGATCTGTCTCAAGCGCAGATGGGCTGTGCCCGCACAGGTCTGCCTCGCGCTATGCAAGATGGTAGAGCGGCGAATGTGGGGTTCGATGCCGCCACTTCGGCAATTCAAGGGTGTCCCTCAGGAAGCCCGAAGGCCAACAATTTGTGCGTTTGTATCCATCACTGCTGGTGTCGTCGTGAGATAGTGATATGGCTTCTCAGCCATGGTATCGCTACTTTGATTTGAATCCCCCAGAGCTTGGAGAGCTCATCGGTATACCAAATGCCGGCCGTCTTGTCCACCGACTCGTGCATAATTTCCCAAAGCTACAGTAAGTCCTTTTCTTTCCTTTTTTTGCCGACGATGTTGACTCGTGGCTCTCGGACTCCAGGCTCAAGTCCAGCCGATCACTCATTCCCTCTTATGCATTGACCTGTCGATTGTTCCCGATCTCTGTTGGGACGAGAAGATTCACGGTGGTGCCGAATCATTCTTCATACTCGTAGAAGACGTCGATGACGAGATCGTTCTCTTCCACGACACATTCATCCTTCGCCAACGGTATGCCGAAGACGAGCACAATATCACCATCACTGTTCCGATTTTCGAACCTGTTCCTCCCAACTACTACATCTCGATCGTCTCTGACCGTTGGCTGCACGCGGAGACGAGGTTACCCGTCTTTTTCAAGCACGTCATCCTTCCCGAAAAGTTCCCTCCCCCGACTCCCCTCCTCGAACTCCAACCACCCCCCCTCTCCGCGCTTCACAACAAAGAGTTCGAGGTGATTTATTCCAACACGATCCAGATGCTCAACAAAATTCAAACACAAGTGTTCCAGGCCTTCTATACGTCCGACGAAAATGTATTTGTTGGCGCGCCAACTGGAAGCGAAAACGATCTGCGCCGAGTTCGCGTTGCTGAAATTATGGAACAAAAAGGACAATTCGAGAGCAGTCTGTATAGAGCTTTACCAGGAGATGGTTGACCAACGTGTCATGGAGTGGCGCCGCAAGTTCAGTGGTGTGCAGGGCGGGAAGGACATTGCGGGCGAGACGTGTTAGTCATGTATTTTCTATCTAACGTCTTGTTCTCCTGCCAGTGAGACGTCCTGTCACGAAGGTGGCGCCAAAAGAAAAACGACCGCCCTTCCCATCGCTGATGAGATGCACCTCGTTGGTGGGGAGATAGGTCCGACGTATGAGGTGATCATTTCGAGGACGCGGTATGTCTTCGCACAGACCGAGATAAAGACGCGCATTGTGGCTTGTGGGGTATCGCTTGCGAATGCCCGAGATCTTGGGGAATGGATCGGCACGCCGTCGCACGCCGTCTTCAACTTCTCACCGAGGTAAGTACGTTGGGCGGGGCTCATATCCATCGCTCACGATTCCTGTAGTTTCCGTTCCCCATTACCCCCCATTGATGATCACCATGTCCAAACCAGCATACCTCGCCATCTTGGAGTACGCACCGACGAAGCCCGTTATCGTGTTTGTCTCATCGCGATGGCAATGTCGGCTGGCCGTAGACGACCTGTTACTACACTACACCGCTGACAACCACCCCGACCGGTTCTTGAACGTAGATGAGGTGGAATTACAGCCGCACCTTGAGCACGTCAGTGACAAAAGTCTTGTGGAGTGCCTGAGGCATGGAGTCGGGTATTACCATGAGGCGCTGGTCAAACAAGACAAGGTTATCGTGGAACGGTTGTTTGACTCCGGGGTAATCCAGGTCCTGGTCACTTCCGAGGTATGTCCGTTTCCTTGGTTCCTTTTACTGAAATCAACCATAAACCATCGGTAGGACACGGCATGGAATCTCCCAGTTGCGAGTTACATCAATATGTGGACTATCCTGTCACGGACGTGTTGCAGATTATGGGCAGGGCTTGTCGTCCCCGGGAAGATGACCGCAGTCGATGCGTATTGATGTGTCAACAGACACGCAAGAACTTTCACAAGAAGTTCTTGTCGGAAGGCTTGCCGATTGAGTCGCACCTACCAACGCACCTCTCGCATGACTACTTCTTGGCCGAGATTGCGGTCAAGATGATCAAGAACAAACAAGACGCGATGGTGAGACATCTGGAATGGTGTTGCGAGAAAGCTTACGTGGGATTGTATCGCAAGACATACTGACGTGGTCATACTTTTATCGCTGGATGACTCAAAACCCCCGACTACTACAACCTACACAACGTCAGTCACCAGGCATTGTCCGACCATCTATCTGAAATGGTCGAGAATATGCTGCAAGACCTCGTGAACTCGAAATGTATTGCGATTGGTGCGTTTATACACTGTGGTCATGCAGTCGGTTACTCAATGTTTTCACAGAGGACGAAATGGATGTCTCTGCGCTTAACCTTGGCATGATCGACAACATTTCTTGTGAGTCGGTTCATTTGGTCCCATATGTATTGTTAACCACACCCATAGATGTCACCGTCGAGGTCTATACGCTGTCGCTCAAGGAGCGTACGAAACTCAAAGGATTACTCGAGGTCGTCTCATCATCCGCAGAGTTTGAGGCGATCCCCGTCCGCCGGCACGTAGATGTTATTCTTCGCCGTATCTATGATCGTCTCCCCGTCAAGCTAGAGCGTGCCGACTTTGAAGCACCAAATTTCAAGACTTTCCTCCTCTTGCAGGCACACTTCTCGCGTATCCAACTCCCCGCCGATCTCGCTGCGGACCAAGTACTGGTTCTGGAGAAAGTGTTGAACTTGCTTTCGGCTTGTGTGGATGTCATGTCGTCGAACGCGTGGTTGAGCGCACTTGGGGCGATGGACCTATCGCAGATGTGTGTGCAAGCCATGTGGGAGACGGACTCGCCCTCGAAACAAATACCACACTTTGAGCCCGAGGTGTGTTGTCAGTATTCCTGTTACAGATGCGGTGCTCATCGCACGCGTAGGTCATCAAACGTTGGAAGGAGGCGGGCATCGAGTCCGTATACGACGTTATGGAAATGGAAGATGATAAGTGCAACGACTTGCTACAGATGGATGTTAAACAAATGTATGTCAAGTGGTGCATGGCTTTTTTCCTGTAAACTAACGTCCTTGTGACAGGCGAGATGTAGCCAAGTTCGTCAACTCGTACCCGACGCTCGATGTGTCGTACAAGCTTGCCAAGGGGGAGTACACCGCTAATACTCCCATCACCCCCAAAGTCATACTGTCTCGGGACGCTGACGAAGAGGACCCCGACGACCATCTCGTTGTCGCACCGTTCTACCCCGCGAAGAAGCTGGCCAACTGGTGGCTCGTCGTTGGTGAGCCCAGTACGCAGCAGCTGCACGTCATCAAGCATGTTACGATCAACAAGAGTCTTGCGGTCAAACTCGAGGTGACGCTGCCAAAGGGCACGCACGCGCTCAAGTTGTATGTGGTCTGTGACTCGTACGTTGGTGCAAATCATGATCCGAGCCTGGGTCCGGTCGAGGTTGCTGAAGGGGAAGAGAGCGACGGTGAGTTGCGGTACGTAGTTTTTATATCTTTATCTTAGCGTATATCGCGTACGAACGATCTGCTTATCATGTATGGAAGGGACCATGAGCACCACGCCCGTTAACGTTCCACCCACCATGAGCTCCCCAAGTCGCCCTATGGCGACTCACAATGGCCCCAAGAAACCGTGTCGCCTGTACAGTAAAGGTCACTGTCGCTTTGGAGACATGTGCTGGTTTAGTCACGACGTTGTGGGTACCCAACTGAACTTGTTCTGTCTCGCTGAGCATTGCCCATAGCCTTCAATACCCCCCATTGGAGAAGATAAGCTGGCACATTGTCTTGTTTACTAGGTACGTTCAATGTCAATGAGTCCATGCCCCACAGGAACCCTCGACGAGTCCTTCCTACGACGCCTCTGATGCTCGCCCCGGGCCCAGGCGCAGGGAGATCCCTTGCCGGGCTTGGAAGGCTGGGACCTGTACCAGAGGGTTCAAGTGTTGGTTCAACCATGACGCTGATGTGCGTCTATTGCTCTCTGCGAGGGAGCTTGTTTGACCTTTAATATCGGTACAGATACCAGGGGTCGGATCCTCGACACCGCCCCACCGTTCTCGGCACTCCAGACAGAACATCCCTCCACCTCAGAGAAAAATCAGCAAGAAGCTGACCAGGAGCATGAACACGAGGCTGAAGCGGTCCTTGCTGCGTGTGAGCGTGCAAACGCCGTGTCCAGGGAGGAGGCAGCGAAACGGGTTAGCCAACTTGTTTGTGGCTCTATTGTGACTTTTTGTGCTGGACTCGAGGTATCCGGTCACAGGCTTCGAGACATGTACCTTGCACGTTCGAAACCTTCCCTCTGATGTGGTGGAAGACGACATGCACGCTTTACTCAGAGACCATGGCGTCGGCGTTCACCATGCCTCCTTTGCGATCAAGAGAAAGCCGGGGTCCGTCGACGCGCTCATTGTGACAGACATTGCCACTGGACGGGCTCTTGCTGAGGACCTTGACAGCCTCGAATTTCGAGACGAGACTCTCGTGGTCGAAGTGACCGCCGCCAACTCCCTTGACGGCATGAACACCACAGCTGGTCATGGGTCGGAAATCCCGACCATATCCTGGCGGGCCCCTGCCACATGCTATATTGCGGAGTACGTGGATATTCCAGCAGCCAATGCCAAGGTCAAAGAACTCGATCGAACAGTGCACGGTGGTCGTCGTACCTCGGCGTATAGCAATTCTTATCCACGCTCGTCCGAGATGGTGGAAATGCATACAGCAGGCTTTCGGATGAGACTGAGGTCTTGAGACCGTTTGGAATCCATTGGGATCACCGATGGATTGACTGCTTTTCACGGAACGTGTGAGTGTCAGGACTAAAGACGTGAATGGGGATGCCGAGGGATTCGCCTGGCAAAACAGAATGAGGTTTGATAATACTCAGAGAATGGGTAAAAACCCACCAAGCAATCTCATGGCCTAGATCCTCTTGGCAGTTGGGACCACCACAACGAACGTAGATCTTGACCTACGGAGAGTGAGTTGATATTAAGTCACCCTCGAAATGGAAAGACTCACGCCGTGTGCAATCAAACCAGCCTTGACACCTTCCAGTGCCCTGGTGAATGCCCTTGAAGGTAGCAGCAACATTTGTGAAGTTGGCAGCACCTCCTCCAATGACAAGGATCTTGCCATCCAAACGAGGTGGGCGTATAATCAAGTCAACTAGGCGGTGGGCCAGACCATGGGTGGGCCACGATCGGCATTGACTTTCGAACCTTTGGTAGTTTGTACGGCAGCGTCGCCATAGACATTGAGGAACTGCCTACTTGGGACCAGATATGGACTCAGATGTCTGATCAAGCTTGCTACATCGAGATAGCGGATGCACAAGAGGGTCGATTTCAAGGTATGCAAAATGGAGGTCTGCGTGGACGTTGTAAAGCCGCCTGATAAATGATAAAGTCTACCAACGCGTCTTTGCGTTGTCCAGGAAAGGGAGGACCAACGAGCGACACGACTTTGGCGCGGGTAGGGAAAAGCTTTGTATCTACAGGGACTTCTGGGCAGGAGGCGTGTGAGTCGACGTCGCCGATGTCGACACCACCTGTAGGCGAGAAGAGGATGGTATCTGAGAAGCAGGAGGAAGCAATGCAGACGCATGCTTTTGCGGATTGGGGGTGGGGTAAGAAAGGTTCTACGACGAATGCAGTCTACCTCCCCCTGAGTCTTCTGGACGTGCAGTTTGATTGTGATCCGAAAGACCACGCGAGGTACAATAATAGGCACGAGTTGATAGTGCATATGAATGCCAGCAACTCTCGTGGCCACAGACATAAGGCTTTACAGAAAGACCGTGGTGTATGAGACACATCGACTGACTCGGGGGTGGCTTGCAAATCGGAAGACAAACGCAATGTGGCCTGCGCATTGGGTCGCTTCCAAGGAGTGATCGAGCCAATTTTCCACTTTGGAGCCGGTTGAAAGGAGGGGGGTTGAAAATCCTCAGAGTTGGTGGAGGAGGCATTCGATAATGAGCGTTTCGGATACGGCAGTGGTGCAGCATGGGGTGAGGCAGTCGACCGTTGGACAAGCTGGGAGGGGAGCCGGGGGAAATACGGGTCCGGTGAAGCGCAGGATGTGCCTGGTTCTGGCTGTGCTGTGTTCACGTTGCGTGGCTCGGACTGGAGAACATATCGTGTTTGAGGCGGGGAGCTCGTTGGTGGGGTCGACGGCTGGACAGCGTGATGGGCTGGGTCTGGTTGCATGTGGGTGTGGTAACAATCGGCATGCTGTTCCCGGCCATGCAGCGTCTCCACAACACGTGCACGAGAAGAAGCGTCGCAGTGATGTGCATAATGATAGCCAGGACGTAATTTGAAGAGGGACAGCGGATCGGGAGGGGAGGGAGTGCTGCGGATTAACGTCAATGGGGGTTCTGGAGAGGCGTGATAAGTGTCAGGATTGTCGAGAAGAGTGGATAAGGTCATCGATGATGGCATGTGGCCTGCCTGTCGGTCAGGGAGCAGGGGTTGCAGAATAGGAATCGACAGAGTTCTGGGCGTGGAGAGAGCTGGGTGGCGAGTGCAGCATGTGAGATACGTTCCTCGTGTGGAAGGGGCGTGTAATGATCAACCTGCGCAGGATGAGCGGAAGAGGAGTGAACCAGAATGGCGGAAAGACTGCGTTGGAGCTGGTGAAACTGGTGTTAGCGATCATTGTATAGGTTGGGCTGGTGCATGTCGTCTGAGCGGGGAGGCTGAGGTGCAGGCGAGGTGGAGCCCACAGAGAGGGCACCTTCAGTCCGAGACCGTGCACGCGGGTCTGGCGGGACCACACAATGCCAATTGGTCGATACCGCCGTTGAGCTGGTCGCACAACACGGGCAGGCGCTCCATCTTTGACTCGTCCGCGGCCGTCACGCTCGCTTGAATCTGGAGCGTCAGTATCGCCACCATGTCGCGTGCTTTGGAAAGGAGGCCCTGTTCCGCTCGCACCGCGTCCATACCTGGACCTGGCTTCGTGCCAGGGCCGACGTGGCCAGCACTCGGGCGGGAGGCCTCCGCGCACGACGTACATCCGCCTTCCCCAACCCATCAGGGCGATGTGCATACACGAGAGAGAGAGAAAGGACACACCTTGACGTGGGCACCATCGCCCATCCGAATCGACCTTGCCAGCTCGCTCTCCTCGATCAATCCCCCATACACCATTGCCCAGCCCCTTGCCACTCGCCGCCGTGCTGCCAGCTCCTCAGCCCCACCCCTCGCAGCCCACTCCGCCTCCTCCGTATTCCGCACGCACGTGTTCAGAATCTCACGGCAGATGCTCGCAAACGTGTCATTGTCAGGTGGGATGTTGAGGTCGAGGCAACGCATCACGTGGTTTGACTTGAGGCCCTTGCTGCTTGCTGAGGGCCATCATCCCGGCGAGGTTGATCGTGTTCGCGGTCAGGTCAAGGTGGACTAGTGAGGAGGATTCGGGGAGGAACTTGGCAAGGGCGATGGCGCCTGCAGAAGTGAGTTGGATAGAGGAGAGAAAGAGGCGTTTGAGGGCAGTGTTGGGCGTGAACGCAGTGCGCAAGGATTGGATCTGCAAGTGGTTCTTGTCAGTGGAGAGAGGACATGGCTGTGCGGCCAATACATACACCGTCAAGGGCAGGTCCTGAACATGGGTTTCTGCTCAATCTAGCATCTCCAAACTCACGTTGTACTTCTGAACCCCACCCAACTGTGGCACAACGACATGGGGAGAGAACATGACACATACGAGAGCCTCGGCAATCGCCATTAAACATTGTATGTCCAGCTTGTTCTCGCTCAAGTTGAGTACTTTCAGTGTTCGATTCCGTTTCAGCACTTGTGCGAGGTAGGTACCCCAGACTAGGACCACCTAAACGTGAACCCAGGCATGCGCACGACATGTATGAGTCACCCGAAGATCATTGCCTCTCAGATCGAGCGTCCGAAGGGTGCCCAATCGCGACGAGGTGTCAAACGCGCGCGCCTTGTCCAACAAAGCTGCGCTGGATCCGTCGTCATGATGCGCCCGTATCCCGTTCGCCCCATCCGTCTTCGCGGGGCCCAGCGCAGGATGTCGCGTTGTCACCCCTCCATGAGAGTTGGATGTAATGATGGGGATGTGGGTCCTGTCGTGGAAAGTGGGTTCGGAGGCTGTGTTGCTGCAACACATTTCGATCTAGGGATATAGGGTGTGTGGGTCGTTTGCGGGCCAAGAACACTGGGGTGTCGCGGAGGTGGGGGTATAGGCCCCGTGCGGGTGGGTGGGGGCAGGTTAGTAGCACTTGGATGAGGTGAAGGGGGTGGTGACATGAAGAGAGAGGATACGGTGGATGACGGTGAAGATAACGGAGTTCCGGGTAGGACGTTAGTACAACGTTGGGATAATCGGGGATCATGAGGGCAAGGACTACGGCACCACCACCAGTTGCCGCGATTTTGTTGCGCCGGAGGGATATGTTTCACAGGGATGATGTCTGTACCACACGCGCTGGATGGGCACCTGTCATTGTTGACGCGGTATCAATCAGGGTAGGACTCACCGAGGGCCTCGAGGGTGGTTGAATGAAGGGAGGAATCATCAAGGCGGAGCGAGACGAGACCAGGTTCAGGGACAGTAATGAGACATGCCACGATGTAGTCGACCGACTTTTCATCCAACACGGTTGACGAAAGATCGAGGAATTGTAAGCTCTTGGCCTATCATGCCGACCTCAAATCAGCACGTGGTGATAGTTTCAAGAGGCCCACCTGTGCAGTATAGTAGGCTCCGATGAGTTTGAATGCGGGTGGTTTGAGTCGACGATTAAACGCGACTGACAGGTACTCGCGCATTCTTGGAATGAGGAGTGAGTGTAAGATTTGCTTCAGCTTCTATCAGTGGGTGGGCATTGGAGTCTTAGACGGTACACCATCGACTCACAAGTTTGTCCAATCACATTTTCACAACGTGATCTTGCATAGTCCCCACTCGATGTTGACTTCTAAAATAATAACGTCGGTTGGGGTGAGTTGGGTGCCAGATACATCAACTGACCTTGATTTCATTGTGGACGCTCGCTAGATAGTGGATTGGAACGCGCCGGGAGGCAGAACTCGGACACACACCTCGAATGCAGCAGAGACGGCGGGATCTGGAACCTCTCTGGATTCGCAACAATTTCTGTAAAACAACTTGACTTGGTCCAAATTCCACCATTTTAGGTGTCATTCGAGCCTATCATACTTCCGTCGTTCTTGATGGCTCGTTTTTCGTCCTTGAGCGATGGGGTGGATTGGGTTGAGCGTCGATATCGGATGGATTGGTCGCAATGTATGGATGTTTTTAGAGGTTTGTTGATCTCCGAGATCCACTCTTCAGCTTCGCTTAGGCAGTTTACATAAGGCAATAGGACATTGAAACTGCTATCAGTATTGGGACCAAGTCGAGTCTAAGCATAAAACGGACGTACCAAACGGCACCAATGGCGTGTATAGCATCCATACACCTCCCAAAAGCGGCAGCGGCACTCGCAAAGTCGAAAGACGACCCCCCAGGAGCTCAATGGAGCAAGAAGTACGAGCGATGCGATTTTATGCCCAAAGAGGGCGCCAAAATGCGCCAAAGCGCTGCGAATGGCGATAAAACAGAGGGGAGATGATGCCGGATGAATGGTGCAACAAGGGGTGCACGCCACGACCCGAAACGAGTCGAAATAGTAGGAGCTGACTGAAGATCATGTAAGTCAGCACCAACGCGACGAACAGAAGATCACGCACGCACCAGGGCCACCACGCCACCTACAATGCACCTATAACTAAGTATCAGGAGCTACGTCAAAGCCGGTGTTGTTTGTGAGTTCGGGATCGGGGCACCACTGCCGATTCACCGGCATGAACATGCGATGGGGGCATCACTTCCCACCCACCGTGCTCACGTCTTTACACAGGTAGTCTGTGAGCACGGGATCGGGGTACCACTGCCGATTCACCGGCGCAAACACGGGGTAGGTGGATCACTTCCCACTCACCGTGCTCACGTCTTTAAGTAGGTGAGCTCGGGATCGGGGCACCACTGCCGATTCACCGGCATGAACGTGCGGTGGGAGCATCACTTCCCACCCGCCGTGCTCATGTCTTTACATAGGTAGTTTCGGGATCGGGGCACCACTGCCGATTCACCGGCATGAACATGCGGTGGGAGTATCACTTCCCACCCGCCGTGCTCATGTCTTTACATAGGTAGTTTGTGAGTTCGGGATCGGGGCATCACTGCCGATTCACCGGCATGAACATGCGGTGGGAGCATCACTTCCCACCCGCCATGCTCCCGTCTTTACACAGGTAGTCTGTGAGCTCGAGGATCAGGGCATCACTACTAGTCCACCGGAGTGAATTGGGAGTGAACACTTACGGACCACATAGCTAAAAATGGAAATGAACTCGAAGGCCACTCTTGAAAAGATTTGGCACAGCACGGGACGGTCGCGGTATCCCTGGTGCCAACTTGTCATTTATGTAACACGACCAGCATCCAACTCTACGTACTCACCCGCAGCCTCCTGAACTCGATCGTTGCATCCACCGTCTGTGGATTCCACGCTGGCAACATACCATCACCCCTGCTATCCTATCAAACTAGTCAATCCCAGTCCGATGCGAAGAATGGGAACATACCAGTTCAACGCGTTGACTTGCCTTTTACTCTGCGGTAGCCTTGGCGATGGTATCTTCTTCACCACTTTGGTCTCGGACGTGACGAATGAGGACACTTCTACCCCTGCCCAACCACGGACGTACTTGCTAAGAAACTTGAGCAGCTAGGTGGCCGCGTTCTTGTCCAACGCATGAGAGAACCGCGCAATTGCAGGTACCTTGAGACACTGAAGACGAATGTATTTGGGCCACTTGACGAAGCGTGTCAGGGCAGTCCTGGGACGGATGTCTTGACCTGTATAGCTGATAAAAATTCCATCCCATCACAACACCCGAATAAACATACCGATGCCACAGTTACGGGGCAGACCGGAAAATTTATCGGTGGGGGAGCAAGGGGATGCACTTCATTGAAGGCAATAACTACTCTGGGTATGCCAGTACCATCTGGGAAGATCTTCTTTATCACAGCGCCTAGGTTGTGGTAGGCGGAAGAAAGCAATGAAAATGGGGTATCTACACACTACTTCAACCGTGGTTCCAGGGATAAGCAGAAAAATCCACCTGAAAGGGCATTTGTAATCGAAGCCCGATTGAGAAGGCGGATGAGTTGTACATGGGGCTATAAAACACCGCTGAGCGCGATATTGGATGCGAATTGAAAGCCATACCTTGTAGTATTTTGTTAATACTCTGGAAAAAGAAGTTGCTTCTAGTCGTGTGCTCTGGGACGTAAGCCACGTTGGACATTTGTAGGGCCCACTCCATAACATTCTCCCTGGAATCGCGGAGCTGCTCATCAAGGGCTTCAAAGAGAGCAATGAAAAAAGCATAGCAAATAAGCTGGTACACCTCTGTGTCGGCAGGAAACTCTGTTAAGATATTTGCTGGGATTGAATCTCATGCGGGAAAGCTTCTGACACCTGTTTTCGTGCGTAAACCACCACGACATCTTTCCTGTATAGCTTGGGGTTCGAGTCAACGGCCGAAAGCGGTGGGGGACAGAAAACAAATACCTTGGTTAGCATCCTCGATTTTCCGGTCCCAGAACTCTGAACGATCGCACAAAATTTTGCATAGTATGAAGGATCGATTGCACCCCTGAATAATGTCTCGTTTTCTGTCAAGTACTCGTAGAAACCCTCGATCACGGCGCCATGGTACTTGGCTTTAAACGATTTTGACAACCCGAGATACACCACTATGGACATGTTAGATGGTTGTCTCGCAAGGGATAGAAAATGTGCTGACTCTCGGGCTGCTTGTCGGACATAGTTGACAGTGCCAAATGGACGGCGGATGGATTCTTCAAAATGGCTGCAAAGAAATGTATCGGACAGAAATGGATATGATAGTCGACACACACCTAGGTTTCGAATCTCGCGGTACGACTTCCGTTCCCAAGTAGGCACAAGCATATCTCCAGAAGTTTTGATTAAAGCTAGAATTTCTTCTAGATCAGAATACTTGGGGTTGAGATATCCGCTAGAGTGGCGAACGATGCAACCGAGAAGGGCGAACTCGGCAGCGAATACAAGTGGGCTCGAAATACTGCAGTCCGTGGCTTCCCAGCAAGGCAGACGACCACTGACTTAGGCTGAAGGTAAACACATACAAACAAGGCTACTTTCTGGTGTTGGAGCCAGCGTTCCTGTTCTCCTTCCCCCAACGCGCTGCCTCAGCCGCAACATCCAACGCTGGAATGGACTCCGAAACGTTATCTGACTGGCCCACAACCCCCAGATGCCAAAGTCATTGAGCAAGAACTGGCAGCGGCCCGACAAATGGCGGACAGAAAGGCTGTCAAGAAAACCAGGCCCTGTCGAACAGTCGACTTCAACGGTGGGATGGGAAGATGGGTGCTGGTATGTGTCTGTCCTTTCTACGCCATCTCTCGCTCAGTTTACTTGTAGTTGCGGAAACACCGGCTCAATGCGACTTATGCACCCTCTATGAGACCTGCACCACCGTACATAGTCGACGTAGGATTCATTTTCAACCAATGTAGATGCTTAACGAATGTTCACATTGATTAGCTTCTCCCCCCATCGCTTACCCGGGCAATGCACCGACATCACTTTGCATCAAGTTCATACACACCTCGACCAACAAAATTCGATGCCTAGTCAACGTCGTGACAGGTCGTCTAGATTTGATTTTCATGTCCTTATTCAATGCGTCATTTTGGTTTCTAGTGGACGCCCGAGGGACGGCGCATCCTGACGGGCCCGACAAGCGGCGAGTTCACGCTCTGGAACAGTCGAACGTGACGATCTTGCAGCCGCATGATTCCACCGTCCGTGCCTTCCAGTTCACACACACTCGGGTGCTTACCTCGCGTCCGTGGACCAGAGCGGCATTATCAAGTACTTTCAACCAAACATGAACAACTTGAATGCCTGGCAGGGCCATCAGGAAGCTATCCGTGGGTTGAGTTTCAGTCCAAACGATGGTAGATCCGCCGCTGCGAGCGACGATGCAACCATTCGAATACGGGCCTTTGAGGAGAGCAGAGAGGTGCGTGTGTTGACTGGTGCGAAGCCCAACAACGTTATAATATCCTTCTGATTCGCATCTCAAGGCCACTGCTGGGATGTCAAATGTGCTGAGTGGCACCCAACAGAAGGTCTCCTTGTTTCAGGGAGCAAGGATAACCTCTCCAAATTCTGGGATCCTCGGAGCGGTACAGTCCTTTCGACCCTGTGGGTGATACCATTGACCCGATGGATACATGCTTACTATACATCCCTGCACAGTCATCAGCACAAAAATCCAAGCACTTGCTTGGTTGCCAAACGGCAACCTCGTCGCCAGCGCCTTGCGCGACCAAACCATGCACGTCTTTGACATTCGCGCTATGAAAGAGTTTCGCGTCCTCAAGGGACACACATGGCACCCCATCCACCCGATCCTCGTCTCAGGCGACTCCGAAGGTGCCATCCTCCACTAGGATCTCTCAGGCCCCGAGCCAACGCCCCTTCAGCCCTCGCTCTCCCCGTGCGCGACACTCTCGCAGGTGCACGACTCCAATGTGAGGTCGCTCACGTTCCACCCCCTGGGCCACATTCTCGTGAGTGTGTCCAACGACCACACGACACACTCCTGGTCGCGCGAGCGCCCAGGCAACGCGAGCTCAGTGTTTGCAGGCGGAGGGGAGAAGCCGCCCGAGGTGACGGACGTGAGTGGGCAGGACGAGAACGAGGACGTGATGGTGCCCAGGTTCAGCTACGGCGGCGGTCCAGGCGGTGTTGGCATCGGTATGGGCCTGAGCGACGTTGGCAGCGGGTTTGGCATCGGGAATGGGCCGAGTGGGTCGGGATCACGCTGGTGGGGACGCGACGACGCGGGGGCGTCCTCGGCCTTGGCGGCCGTGGGCGCGGTGCTCCCGGGTTGGCGGATGGCTTCGATTTTCG
Source organism: Tubosaeta aff. alveolata (assembly GCA_038094535.1). Lineage (NCBI taxonomy): Eukaryota > Fungi > Basidiomycota > Agaricomycetes > Boletales > Boletaceae > Tubosaeta > Tubosaeta aff. alveolata. The sequence goes on from JBBPUG010000060.1 coordinate 39,112, forward strand.
GGGGCCGCCGTTTGGGAGAGAGGACGTGACGAACTCGGACGACTCATCCCTGGGCTCGGCGCTGCTGAGCATATGGGGAATCCGCCACTGCCACCCGCCATGCCACGGCAGGGTGGCCCGTTGCCGCCTCAAGAGGGTATGTGGTCCAGCGGGAGCAACCGCGGACGGAATGAGGACTGGGGACGGAGGTGCGGAGGCGGGTTATGACAGACGAGGGGGACCTCGTCGGGGTCGCTATTGAGTCTAAGACAAGAGTCGGTGTAGCAATGCTAAATCATCCATGTATTGCAGTGAGATCTAATGATGATAGATACAAGACTAGTATTGGCGATGTAGAGATTAGGACTGAGGACCTCACCAGTTTGGTCCTCTATTCCTCATGCATCCCTAGATGACAAGATCTGCACCCCTTGCACGTGTCCCCTCTCCCCTTCCACTATATTGCCGACTGAAAAACAGGACAAAGTCCAACGATTTGCCACGCAGCTGAGACAGCCGTTTGGGGTGCTCTTGCTCATGGAGAGTCTGATCACTGTCCAGGTGGGAGTGTTTACGACATCAGCGTCGGAGAAGATCCCAGATACAGGGCAGTACTACAGGGCATGTGTACAGACGCTGGACGTGCTCTTAGGTCCTGAAGGCGCGCAACTGAAATGGTGACCCACCGAAAGCTGTCGTCAGTCTTTTCCTTGCATAACATCCGCTTTTGTCCCTCGTTTCTATCATAGGCCCATGGCTCACTCCAGCGAGAAACCCCGCGCCAGGTGACTGCGAGCCCTGGTGCTGGGGGCATTCAATCAAAATTCGAAGACTGTGGTAAGTGGCGTTCAGAGAGGTAATCTACTACAATGTCAAATTGGAAGCTATCGAGGGCGGTAAGATATTTGTTGAACAGAGTGTAAGGTATTATTCTGGTTATGACGATTCCGTCCACGAGGGTATCTTATACTGGTTATTCGAACTGGGTGCGTCTTGGCCTCGTTGTCCCTATTTCCAGAGAGTTCCAGGAATGGTGCAAAGCATGATACAAGACTACGAAGAGATAAAAAAAAAACAAGGCCGAGGGTTTTTTTCGTAGGCCGGTGGTTGGCTTCCGACGTGGAAAAATATTATTGGTAAAATTCTCTTTCTGCTATTGCGGACTTCTTTGAACAGAATGGTTCAACAGAAATGGATTTGTCTCTGTTGGGGGGAAGAATCACGTGATGGCACGTGATGGATTCAACGTTTTTTCACACGCCTATCAGAAAACTCAGAAACACAAATAATTTATCTGGGAATCAGCCTGAGACCCTGTGTGCATTGGGGATTGGTTTCGCATCATTGCACTTTGAACCTGGGTCCTGGGTCCAGGAGCGTCCGAAGGACTTGATATTTGAACTTGGTGATTTTCATGTTCAAGTTGTCACGTGACTCCGATTCGACTTTTGAAAGTATCGAGCCCTCTGGGCCGTCCTGGACTCTGGTTTGTTGGGGCATAGATTGAATTTAGGTGGACGATAGTTAAATCAGCTAGTATACAGTACATTTCGGAGACTAGACATTATTGGAAAACGAAGGTTTTCTCTTTTTTTGTTTCTGTCGGAGATTTCTATTTTACATTGTAAACACCCCAAAATTATATCATAAACGGGTTAAAATGACGACTCTTTCATTAAGTTTGACTGAAATGGAAAATTCAGGTTCAAAATATTAAAATAATGATGTTTGTGATAAAATTGTGATGAAATTGTGATGAAATTGCAAGCCAATTGCGGCAAATTACAACACATTCATAATCGGTTTGTAATGCTCGCCGATTGCAATGGGAAACGGAAATCTCCGACATCATGAGTGGTAGCAGTGGTAGTTGGCTCACCATTCTCGCCACCATTACGCGCCTCCCCACGCCATCGTTGTGCTCCCTTCCCCATCCTCCTCTTCTGGTGTGACGCACACGCTGTCCTTGTGGGTGGTGGCTGCACACGCTATTGTGCTGCCACCGCATCCTCTCGTCATGCTGTGGACTCGACTTGGAGAGTGCACGCACAATCTGATAGGGCGTTGGAAACTCGCCACAATCCGAATCAGTACGCGCCACTCGCTGTGGGGCGGGCGAGCATGGTGAGCACGCACCTGCGAGTGCCTTTTCGTCTCACATTCCACAGAATCCCCTGAGACCAGCAGTAGGACGAGAGGGTGCAACGGCACCACCACCGCTACCACGAAGGCGGCCCAATGGTCGCCTACCGCTACCTCAAACAAGGAGGGTGATGGGGAAGTGAAGCCGGGGCTGCGTAACGGCCATCACCACGCGACGACGAGGGGGATGAGGGGGGGACACCACGTCGATGCGGCATCGCGACGGCCAGCCCAACAGTGAGTATCCCCATCTATTCTTGCGCCTATCCACTCACGCACTCACCTACTTGCCCACCACGCGACAACAACAAGGGGAGCGGGGGAGACGCTCTCATGTTAACGGCAGCGTCACGGCAACCAATCCACAATCATGCGACGACGAGGGGGATACTGTCACATCGACAGTGGCAACGCTCAGCCTACTACCACGCGACGACGAGGAGAGCAAGGGCGAGGCTTCCACGTCGACAAAAGCGACGCATCCGAGATGCAGCCAGTGCATGTCCTGGGGGGGGCGATCGTCGAAGGGCGAGGAAAGATGCGATAGACATGCTGGATTGGTCGTATACGGATCATCTTCTCGCTCCCCACATCTGCTGCCGACTCCGCCGCCTTTTCACCAGGACGAGCGTTTTGAACTGCTCAGGCTCAATAGTGAGGCCGAGGTTTGTCTGAGCTGGATGTGCCTGACCGCCTCATCCAGACTCAAACCACCTAATCATTGCAGCATATACTCGGATGGTGGCTCACATTCTTTTGCGCAATGGTGAGTAGCGTGCCTGATACCAATCCGCAAAACATCTGATCACTGTTGCAGCGCACTAGAACCAAGTCAACTTCTGACCTCACAAACTGTTGCCTCGTGATATCTCATACCTGGCACGGCTGGTGAAGAAGACACCCACACGAACGTTGAATTCTTTGTCCCGTATAGCCACTTTGACATCGAGGGCATCCTTCCTTAAACTTTGCACTTATCGAGATGTCTGTTTCTAGTCTGCCATCACCCTGGGTGCCTTGGTGACGCTCGTATCATTCTCTGGGCTGGACAGCATCACACGAATCAGTGGTCTTGTTGCTATCACGTGCTTCGTGTTAAGTATAGTTTCCTTCTTTGTCTCTGTCTTCCGATACAAGGCCGAGAAGGCAAGGGGACAGATCCGCAAAAGGATTCATGGTAGGCTCTTGGTAGGTATGTGCCCGTTCCGGAACTGATCGCCCTTTTATAGCGCCGAAGCTTTCATACTCTCTATTCCGCTTTTCTTTCTCACATATTCGGTGGTAGGATTCGTGCAAGGTCGTCGTCCTCAGACGATGATACCACAACAAGTTATATGGCTTCTGAGAGTGCACGAGTACTAAGCCAGATTGTACGTTGCCATGCATGTCTTTCTTGCTATTTCATTTACAGTAGTAGCGGTATTAGACTCGCCAGAACAACTGGCTAACCTCACCATGAATGCCTCATTGCTATGCTGTGCGGCCCGGTCTGTTGCCTGGGCCAGTGACAGCGCGCAACCCTTTGTCTTGTCTTCCGACGGCAACATCCACTGTGTCGAGATTTCCTCCTTGAAGACGCTCTCTAAATGGTCGATACACAGTACCAACAATCCCACATGGGTCTTCATCTCAAGCAATGGCGCATTCATCGCGGCCAGCGCCAATTCGTTGATTTCGTTCTGGGACACTGCCATACAACACCAAGTTGGCTTTGTCATTCAACACTCTGGTAGTGCCAACTGCATGGCTATCTCTTCAAATTATGATCTCGTGATCGCTGGGACGCGCAAAATTCACATACCTGATCATCAGAAAAAACATCAAGCAAGTTCCGCGATACAACATCTGGGCCCCCATTGTTTCATTGATTCACGGAAAAAGACCCAAACGGTCTTTGAAGGTGGCGAAGCAAACCTCAAAGATACGTTCGTCCAGCTCTGTATCTAGCTCGCTACTAGGCTGCAGTATGCAGCAAATCAGGGGTTATGTGCGTTGTCAATCCAGACTCTAGTTCATCCAATTCATTTATTTGCGTTATCCAGCAGTCCTTGAGAAACTCCGCGCAGAGCTTGCAAAGTCTCAACAACTCGCTCGCGCCCACGAGCAGAAATATCAATGCGAAAAGATGTCTTCAGGAAGTATCAAATTGCAGACCTTCTGCTCGCTCGTACGTCAACTTGGATTCCGATGGGCAAGGTGTGACACCTGTTCTGTTGATCAAGAGAACAACGTATTTCAAGAGTCGCTCGTCGCCATGTTTACCTGGTACCGTGGCTCGTCCCTCACGGGCCGTATACCTTTTCTGTCTTGTTGCCCGATGGCCTCCGGAGGTGCATCTGGAACACTTGCACATGGACGTACCAAGAATATGTCGCCGCCGGGTCACTCCAGTTCTACATGCAGGACTGGAAGCCATACCTCGGACTGACGATATGGGACCACAAGGAGTCCCCTGCCGTGATCTCGGAAAAGGAATGGGCGTCGGGGATTACTTCAGATTGGTTGGGTGTACTTCAACCTGGGCTCGAGAGGGTTCTCGAGAAGCTCTACATGGTATCCTTGCATCAATTGACACGGGTGGAAGATATTGCCTATTCGCTACTGGGTATCTTCAACATCTCCATTCCAGTTATCTGTGGGGAGGGCACTCGGGCTGTCGGGCTGTCGGGCTGTCGGGCGATTTTTGGAGCGTATCGTGACGGGCTTGGACAATCCTTACATGAACTGGTACCGCGAACGCATACGGTAGTTGTCTACTGTTGGACTTGACTGTCTACGACCCACTCGTGCCGCTACACGTCCCACGCATGGAGAGGGCGGAGCTGGATTGACAGGTCTTGGCGTTGCGCCCGACCTTGCTCGACCTCTCCCTCGCTATATCTTTGTACGACCAACCGCACAAGCTTCCCTCGGCAACCTTCACTTCCAGCCGCCTGCAACTCCTTTGCCCCTGTTTTAGCATCACCCAGCTCGTCCGCGTATCGGCGGGCCCAGACGCCCAGACACACCGTCGCACCTATCACGCAACGACGAGTGCGCCGGGTGACATCGAAATCGAGACCGCGAGCGATATGGTGGTGGAGAACGACCACTGCCTGGTTTATCCGTGGATCAGCCCACTGCTTTCCCAAGAGTATGTGTGCGGCGTCGCTGGGCTGGACAAGACGATGTGCGCACTGCAGTTGGTGGCCCAGCTGAAGCAGCGGTTTGGGGCGCTCTTGTTTGAGAGGGTCTCCTGGGTGGAGCATAAGCGTGTTGCGGCTGACAGCTTGATGGTTCAGATGAGCGAGGTGATACATGATGTTGAAATCATTGAGGTACAGTAGGTTTGTTGGGCGTCGTGTCGTTGTGTTGCCTTAATCCACTACTATGTATACATTTTTTCTTTGAGCAAGGTTCCGGACAAGAGAGCTGCTCGTTACTTGTCATCCGTTTGCTGGAATGTGTCGGATGAGCATTACGCCAGCGGAGCTAACAGACACCCAACCGCAGTTTACAGAACTACACGTTGGAGGGGCTGGTGAGGCGTAATACCAAGCTACATTACATAAAGGTCAGAGATTGGGGTGTAGGGTTACTAGATCCATCTTCCTCGTGGTGACCCGTTCAAAAGCCGTCTGTGTCATACCCTTCGGTTTTCAGGTTACCCCACGCCCTCACAGTGGTTGACTCTTACATTATTATCCTCTCCGACTCGGATTCAGAGCTTCAGTCCAGTGATTCCGAAGCAACCCCTTCTCCAACGATACCGCCCTCTCATGTAGACACGCTGCTTGTTCAACACGATGAGCTGGATCTGGGCCAGTTCCATCAAGGACATGTATTGCATCCTCGATCTTTTCTCAGAGCAGAGTAGTACCGGCGGTCTCAGTGAGCATGCCCTCCGCCACTTTCCGGTAACTGTACCAAGCTCCGACGTGACCATAGTTGATAAGATATCCCAAGATTTGTGGGAGACATTTATCAATAGCGTATGCCCCGGTGCATATTCTGTCTATAACAAACGTCAATTCCAAGGCGCTCAACAATTTTTTCATCAAACCGATCGAGCAAAGAGGAGATCGTATGATTTTTCTTGGAGCTTGAAGCCATCGATAGCACCATGTATGCCACGCTGTTGCCCTGTTTGTTCCCAAAGAGGTGCCACCTCATCCGACAGTGCTGAACAGGTCCTCGTTGACTCTGACCCACAGACACGCACCCAGCCCACTCTTTGTTCAGGCTGATACATCAACACACCGCAGGAGCAAAACGGGGTATCTCATCGGATCTTTGTTCTCTATTGGCCTGAGAATACAACTTGGGATGACTCCGCATCGACCACCATTCGTCACAATTGCGTCATGTTCATAAGGTTCGTCCAAAGTTGTCCGAGCTCAGATGCTCGAGTCTGGATTCATCCTACATAGATATCTCACACAGGTGTGTGATCAAGTAGTATCCCTCATCTCATTCGAACATCCACAAGCTATTGTTTAGAGCGAGGAAGATGATAGAGCTTCACATGATGACGAGATGCTCGACATCAATGACAAGCCTGAACGGATGTTCACATTTGAGGTCACACAAACCCAGGAGCAGGAAGAGTCATCCACACTGACCGAGAACATTTGCTGCACAAGTTGACTCGGACCACCCATGTTTCCATGGTTGTTGATGAACGCCAATTGGGTGGACGTTGAGTTAGACCCTAGGAAGAGGGATCCAAACAAGAATATAACGCAGACATAGATGAGGAAAACGAGGTGTCGGTTCCAAAGGGACTGGAAGCAGAGCCAGAAAAGGGCCATGACGATACCGTAGCCTGTCGAGGTGAGGAGACAGCCAGGGAGCCATGCTTGTTCTGCGAAGAATTCCTCAGGGGTGAGTAATTACTTTTTTCGTCAGACTATGCAACCCGCTCTCTGGTCCTACATCCCAAAACATGGGCTGGAGATATACCCTGTACGCTTCAAGAAGCTGTCATGATCTACTCATTTATTTATGGGGTTCTAGAATCACACTACCAGCACATGGTACTCTGCCACTGTTCTGAGAGTAAAAATGGTCTCTTGATAGTGGTGCAATCGCCTTTCTGACCTTCATAATGTGCTACTTTGTGTTTGATTTACAAGAATCACCCAAGTACCTTGTAGCCCAAGAATGCAATGAAGATGCCCTTGCGGTATGTAACCTACTGGAGAGATGCATGGTGCGATTGAATGCATGATAGGTTTTTCGACACATTGCTCGTCACAATAGCAAGACAATTTCGCTTAAGATTGAAGACTTTCATAAGATCTCACAACCATCCAGAGTGGCCATGAACCAGCATCATTCTTTGTGTAATTAATTCACCGATCTCTCCTTGTGTTTCCACACCATGTTCTGAACGGCCTTTGGTGATCAGAATCTCTCAGTTTCCATGTCAAGCCACTTTTCTCTACGAGTCAGCTGGCATTCAACACCATTTTAATCACTCTTATTTGGGGGTTGGTGCTCTTGTTCAATTGGGCTTCCATGCATTCACATTTCATGACCAGTTTGATTGGGATCGTGTATCCTGCATGTATCTCTGAGTCCCCATCTACCTTGAATCCAGTGGTTCATCTACTGGTCCATCTAGCCTCAATGAGACTTACCAGAACTATGCCATCATTTCCATCCTTGGAATCCCAGGATTGCTTGCTGCTGCTTACTTGTCAATCTCACACATGGTGCAGGTAGGTTCATGGTCGGCAGCTGCAAGTTTTCACTTGTGCTTTTTACAGTATTGTCAGCCATCTTTATGTTTTTATTCACTATGAGCAAAATGCAAGCATCCGCTCTTGGATATTCATGTGCAAATAGGTGATCACTTTCTCTCCGGTTAGTTACTTACCTTGATCATGTTCTCTAGGAGGGCTGTAAGTCTTTGATCCATGATCAATAGAGGTGCTAAGTCTGCTCCTTAACCAGATATATGGTATTCTCTATGCCTACACACTAGGATTGTTCACTGCACCTCACTGTGGAACTGGCGATGTGCTCTGCTCCACATTGAACTTTATTGGTATAGGTTTGTCACCCCACTCATCAGGATTGTGATGATGCCAAAGACAGGCACCATTTCTGTCATGTTGGGAAGAATACTGTGATGTTGTGGTCACCAAATGTCACCACATCCCAAGACAAAGGAATAGCAGCATGTACTCACAACCATGCTAACAGAGACAGATATCAAACTAGGGTGGAATGTTCTCATTAGTTTAGCACTGTGCTGTAATGAATTCTAAGACTGGAAGTATGAATTGTCTCCCCATCCATTGGCTTCCTCTACCCATGATTTCATATCCCTATCTGTATGAAGCACAAGAGAACCTCGATGGCCTGCAAAATGATCCATAACAAATGAGTGCAAAATGCTGGGAATGTGAATGAAAAAGGACCTTTGAAGTGCAAGTTAAAATGGGTGATGTCACATGACCGAAATACCACTATGTCCCCCTGCTGTAGATCCATCACTAATCCTGTCTCAACCATGCATAGCTGGCCACCCTCAAAGTCTCCTAAAGGGACTACCAGACACAAGTGACAATCTTTGGGGTCATGATGTGCTCTGGTGATAGCATTAAAGTTGAGCACCATGGATTGAAAAGGATGCAAAGTTGAGTCTCCTCCAGGCAAAAGCTCTGCCATGCCTGATAGCAACTCATATTCCTCAGGCAGAGTGTCTTGTACCTGCAGGAAATCAGTATTTGTAATGAAGCACACACTACCACTTACCTCCTTGCGAACATGTTCAAAGAAGTCAGCAAAAACATCTTGTAAGACACAAAGAGCATTCCAATGCTCATATGCTTCTGCAGATAAGTAAGGAAGAAATTGGTCATAATTTACCTTTGAGCCATCCACCCTCTCAAGATACAGAGGGTGAATGTCAGTGGGTGCTCCATGACCCCCCTACTTAGTTTTAAGAATAAATAAGATCAAAAATGTTTGCTTACCTTTTGTGTCATTCTATTGTACCAAGAGCAGTGAAGGGCAGTGAATTCAGGCCTATCTACCCCATATTCCTGAGTGTTGGTGAACTGCATTTTAGCCACATCTGACATGCAGGCAACCAAGCTCAAATACAACTGCTGACGAATGGATGGTGGCATTGTTGTTGAAATCATAGCCATTAAGGACTTGTCAGAATTTTGGAGCAACAAGCGTGAACTTTCCATGTCAGATACACTACTGAAAGATAAATCCTTAACTTACTTGGGAAAGGTGGAGGATAGCAGCTGTATATAAGGCCTTGTTTTGTCTCTGACGCCATCAGGATAGAAGTCCTGAATCTTCAAAAGAAGATCATCCACATTACCAACCACCTCAGCATTGGATGCTATTTTCCATTCTCTATTCATCCATGCTTCTCTTTCATTTTCACCATTTGGGATGGAAAAGGAGAGATTAATCGGTAGCTCTCAGTTGTATGATGTATCCAAGACAATACAGTTGGGAGGACTGACCCACTGGCTATTATGCTGAGGAATGGTGGAAGAACAGGTTGGATGTTGAAAGTCTGCTGGAGTCAGGGTCATAAAGGTGAGCTCTTCAATAGTTGGAGCCAATGGGGAAACTGCTGATTTGGAAATGCCAGGCCAAAGATTAGGATCACATGGTAAAGGGACAAAACATCTGGAAATCAGGTCAGTAGTCTACTTGTTATGATTAATGTATTATACCTGTGAACCAATGTGTCAAAATACCTGTCTGACATGAGCAGATCAACACACTCAATCTCCAGCGTAGTGATACCAAGTCTGTCCAAAATGGATGGAGTGAAGAGAGCCTCCATTTTGATGGGGAAAGATTGTTGCATTTGAATTATTGTTGGGACAATACCATCCTTCACTAGCCTGTAATGTGGATCCTCTTCAAATGAGAAGCATCAATGCCCTGCAAGCATAGATATGATTAGACTCACCTGGTTGAACACTCCACAGAAAGTTTGCAATTCTCCATGGCTCATCACCTACCATCTGGCTAGGTCAGATTTGAGGCCAAGTCCAGCAATCAGGATTAGGATGTAAATGGATCCACCAGCTGCTAATGTGGCAAATTTGCAGCCAGCCAAGTGCCAACCTTTGAACATGCTGAACACAATATTAATGTCCTGGAACTGACTAGCATAGATCTTTTCCAAACTGGAATGGGGGCCTTCATGCTTAAGGCTTTACCCAATTTTAGTGTAGCAAACTCAAAGTCAAGTATAGTACTCACCTGTAACATATTGCAGCCAGTTGGATTTGATTTACCATGGATAGGAAGCTGATTTTGACGTCTGAGCTGCTGAGACTCTCTATCTTCTGGGCCAACACTTCTAATGAACTCCTTCGCGAGATATTCCTTGACGAATCTGGCAGCGCGTTTTCTATGCTGCGTAACCACCCAGCTACGTCATGTATGTTTGATCCCCAGTATGCCGATGCAAGATGTGCCACAAAAGACTCGATCATGCGAGGTGCAGCTATGTGAGGTGTGGCGCTGGCGATCCATACATCCGAGTTTGAGTTTGAGTCTAAGTTCGGGCGGTTCGACCTCGGGTTCGACTTCGAGTTCAACTTCCTGCGCTTTTTGGGTCTTGCCGCACCGCGGTTTTTGCAGCGACCTACCGCCATGCCCAATACATGTTGCTGGGGAACGGCCTCCTCAGTAAAGTCAACCGCTGTACTGTCCATGTCCGACTAATCGTCAATATTGTCTGTAATTTCATCCGCGTTGCCCATACTATCATCGTCCACACTTTTCATCTCATCGACCATGTCGGTGGCATTGTCCGTTGGATCCGCATTGTCTACACGACTTGGGAGATGATCGGTGTCCAAATCTGTGGTTTCGGACTGAGCTCGTGAGCGAACACAGTGAGGTTGCGTTGCACATGGCGGGCTTTGTACAAATCAGGGATGGGAGAAAAACATGACATTTTTAAGGAATCACCTGTGGAGATTTGCTGCACTTTGCAACATCATGGAGGTCATGTGTCGGTGCAGAGCAGCAACTCGGGGGCTTGCAGTCTCTTCCGTCATCAACGATGCTAAGGACGAGCACAGAATTTCGATGTCGTCTCGATGGAGATGGACGATGTTGAAAAATTGCGAGCAGGTGGCCTCCATGGTGTCGGAAAGGACAGGATGATAACCGATGGAAAAGTTGACGTCACGTAAGCACCGGGCAACTCTGTTCTGCCCTCAAGCACATACCAATGGCACGAGCATCTGTCTTTCAGTGTTACTTTTGAGCATCAAGGCATCGTGGTGCTGAATTGTGATAATACTATGGGTGATGCTATTCTACTTTCCAAAAAAGGGTGGTCTGGACGAGCACTCATCCAGACTGTCCATATTTGGGAGCTACTAAAGCTGGTCGGTTGATCGATCTGTAATTGCTGGTCAACTCACGAGTCACCCCTTTACAAGAAAGCGTATTACATAAATGGACTAGCTCATTGAAGCCACTCGAAGCCATCGGATGCAGTATCGTTGAGAAAAGATATCCAGCGACGGTAGACCTCCTTCCTAAAGTACGTTCTTGATCGCGTGAGCAACATCTATAGACATAACCACGTGAATTAGCAATGGTAGAAGGAGAAACCAGAAATCTCAAGGGTTGACACATAGCGGTAACAAAGACGCGCTCACCAAACGAGGACCAAGGCGGCCTGAACCCTCTGGAAGTCAAGGGACGCCAGCGTCAAATAGTGATGACCAGGAACCGACCTAAACCAGCACAGAATGTGTCAGTAAACAGGCAACAATGGCTGGAACGCCGGCGCGCCCCGCACTTACCTAAGGGGAGCCCGGTCAGAATGATTGACCCCAGAGTTGAAGTGCATGCGTCGGAGCCACCGGGGGGCGTCAGGAACGCCGTATACTTGCAGCGCAACGTGTTAATACGTTGCATTTATCACCTTCAATATCACCTGGCAAACGCGGGCAACGTCCTTGAGAGAAGCAACGCCCTTCTTGAACCGCTTACTTAGACGGTGAAGGCCAGGCATTAATTTGAGGTAGTCATCCTCAAATTATCCATCAATACGACAAGGCGAAAACTGCCGACCGGACAAAAAATGGCACCTTACCGCAGCACGTCTCGTTGACGAACAAAGGACTCGACCAAACCTCACCACTTCCCTGCAGACATGGGGCTGAAATCCAGCACGATAAACAACGCCTGGGAGGAGCTCTGACTTACATATTTCATGTAAGCCAACAAGAGGTTGCTTCAGCCAAGTTGCAAGCAATTTGGTTCCCTGAGACGTCTTGCATTGGTTAAGGAGACTCAACAACATGGACGACTCGTTGAGACTGCCCTGTAAACGTGTGAGCCCTAACGAAAAAGCACGTATAGTACATGCTGAGACGGACCCTCCCTCGGAACCGACCAACGACAGTGCCCTCACAGAACTAGCGTCTAAACACATATACCGAGCAAGAGGGAGGGCTTACTACTAGTGTCTGATGCATCAGCGTCTTCCTGAGATCCAGTCAACTTTCTTAGCGGTAAACTCGCCTGTGTATGTGCATGTTAGAAAGGAGAGTAACAAAAAAGAAATACATGCTAGGTTTTCTGTCCGTGATAACGGCGCCACGTCGCCCAAGGGCCACTTTGAGCTTGTTGAGGTCAAAATCGCGATCAGTAGCCCCGGTTGCAGTGCCTGTGGATATGTTTGCCTCCGTCACCGAAAGTTGGACGATGAGAGGCTGTATGACAGGTCAGACTTGATCGCAAGTGCCAGACAGGGCATACCTCCGTATTCGAAAAGAGATCGTTGTCTACGAAGTTGGCTGCGCCAATCTCGCGAACGCTCGTGTCGGCATAGCGATACAGACGTCCTTTTTCCTTCCGCCTGTTGTAGAGCCAGTTTTGATGGAAATGACGACGGGTGCAGAAAGAGCGTCCGAGTTTGCAAAGGGGGGGGGTCCTCTACCACCTGAAGATTTTCAGGGGATGCCTATGGGGGGTGTCAGCGCACGCTGTACTGCCATTGCATCACTCACCTCTTCCCATAAAACAAACTTCGTGGCCTTGCGTCCCTGACCAGGTGCAGGAGCCCAAACCTCGGCGCGAAGCTGCTTCACGGCCAGTGCCTCGCGCAAACACGTGTGTCCAAGCAGGTAAATGAGCGTGACACTCAGAAGTTCTGCCGTCTTTCCTCCTGTGCCAAGATGCTTGAGCACCGGGATTGTACGAAAGACGTGTGACGCGACGTAGAACGCGTCCGGTCCATGCACAGAGTAAGAGTCGTCGCGGTTAAAGAAGTGGACGACACCATGCTCCGCAGGAGACTTCTTAGGCAGTCACAAGAAGAAAGCGACAAACCCTGGATCGGATGTCTGTGCGACACTCGTGAGACCTTTATGTAATCCTTTAGACAAAACACCCGCGAGTTGGACTTTCCGAGCTTCCGAACTTCCGACTGTGTCCGAACCATCCGAACCACCCGAGCACGTGAATATGCAACTAACTTCAGTGACGCACCATCGCTTGAGTGGCTGACACAATAAATTCTCGATTGTACAGATCACTCTGAGTCCACAGAAACCATATATTCGTGTACAGACACAATACAGACACAATTGCACCTCCGTCTTCGTCCTCGCAGTCCTCATCGCGGGCACGCGGTTGCGCCGTCTGCCTTATTCTCTCGCCTCATCATCCGGGTCATTGCGCAGCCCATTTCATCCTTCTCGCTTTCGTTCTCGCCGCAGTGGACGCGCAGCTGCGTCTCGTCGTTCTCGTCCTTGTCGTCGTGGTGTGTACGGTGCCGTCGCGGCCCCTCGTTATCCACGTCATCACGGTTGTGGTTGGCGTACCGTTGCGCTACCTCGCCCCTCGCCCGTCCCGTCGTCGCCACATGGTGGTGGTGGGCGAAGCATTGCGCCACCCTCGCCGCCGTTGTCCACCTCTGCAGCATCCACGTCATCGTCGTGTGGTGGTGGCGCGCCGTTGCGCAGCCCCCGCCCGCCTTGTCGTCGTGTGACGGCGGGAGGGCAGCAGGCAGGCTGTCACCCCCCCTCGCCCTCCCTGTCGTTGTTCCTCGCCCTTGTTGTCGCCGGCAGTGCGGTGATGGGTGTGCCGTTGCGCCCCCTCGCCCTCGTCGTCGTTGGCGCTGTGGTGACGGTGTGCCGTTGCGTCCCTTCATCGTCCTCGTCGTTATGGTGAGGGTAGGCGCGTTGCTGGGCCAGTGTCGTCGTCGTGGTTGGCGTGCGCGCGCCCCCTCGTCCTGCTCGTGTCGGCGCTGTGGTGAGTGTGCGTGAACGTGCGCAGGCCGTTGCGCCCTCACTCGTCGTCCTGGTTGATAGAGGGCGCGAGTTGCGCGCCCCTCGCCCTCCTCGTCGTCCGGTGGGTGGTAGGCGTGCCGTGCGCGGTTGCGCCTCTCCCCGCCACTGCCGCCATGGTGATAGTGGTGGTGGTAGTACCTTGCGCGGTTGCAGCCCCCCGTGTTGGTTGGTGGTGGGAACGCCGTTGCGCTCCCTCGCCCTCCTCGTTGTCTTGCAGGTGGTGAACGCGCCGTGCGCTGTTGTGTCCCTGCCGGCCGTCTTCGTTGGTGGTGGGGATGCTGTTGCGCCCCCTCGTCTTGTGGGCGGCGAGCGCACCGTGTGCAGATGTGCCCCCTGCTGGTCGTCGTGGTTGGTGGTGAGTGCGCCGTTGCGCCCCCTCGCCTTCCTTGTCGTCTTGCAAGTGGCGATCGCGCCGTGTGCCGTTGAGCCCCCTGCCGGCCATCTAGATTGGTGGTGGGGGCGCCGTTGCGCTCCCTCGCCTTCCTCGTCGCTTGCGGGTGGTGATCACGCCGCGCGCCGCAGTGTGGTGGGTCGCCACAGTCAGCGGTATGGAGGACGTGCCGTGGCATCCCCTCCCCCACGTTGTGGCCATGGTGGTGATGGTGGGTGCGCCGTCGGCGCTGTGGAAGTGGGCGCGCTGTTGCACGTCACCGCCTTCGTCGTCGTCGTCGTCTTGGTGGTCGTTGGGCCGTTGCACGCACCCCTCCTTCGTTCTTGTGGCCGCGGGGCGACATTGAGTTGCCCCCGCTTGCGCGTCGTCGTGGGTGTGCCCTTGCCGTCCTCCTCGTTTTGGTGACGGTGGAGCCACCGCGTCGTCGTCGTCTTGAGGGTGGTGGTGCCGCTCTGTCGGGTCGTCGCCGTTGCGTGCCCTTGCCCTCGGTGTCGTCTTTATGGCGCCGTTGCAAGCCCTCGTCGTCGTCATCGTCGGCGTGGTGATGGGCATGTACGCCCTCGTCGCCGCCTGCGCTATGAAACATCACCGCGCTACTGGTAATGATGGTGGGCGTACCTGTTACACCAACCCGCCGTGGTTGTCGCCACATGGCAGTGCGACAACATAACTCGCCCTCCCTGCCACCGAAGTGCGCGCTCGCACCGGTTGGGTTGCGTCGTTCGGGTTATAAAGTGGTACTCTGCGTGCTTAGTAAGCGAGCTACTATTTGTGGTGGCTGTGTGCTCGGACTGTTCGGACACGACCGGACGTTCGGAGGTTCGGAAAATCCAATCCCCGGGTGTCCTCCGAGCTGAGTTTGATGTGACCATATGTGACTTGTCGTGACCTCTGTGTGACTGTGCTGTCCGAAGTCACAGTAGGTGATAGTATGTCTAATCTCCAAGTTGAATCCAATTTCCAGGATGAATTCTCTATTCAGTCTAGTCAAATCACGTCGAATCGTACTTTGCCAACACCTTCTCCCTCACAACCCCCCTCGGACATCTTCGCCCCGTCCATAGCTCAAACTGCACATACCCCTGCTCAAGCAACACCTCGACACCCCGCACCGTCGCCCATCCCGCCCTCCGCGCCGCCAGCCTCAACAACGGCGTCTCCACCGGTTTGTACGCCATATCCACCACCACGCCTCCGTCCGCCCCAAACAACGTCTCCGGCAGCCGAATCGCGTCCGCCGCCCCGTCGAGCGTCGTCGCGTCCGCAGGCACCGTCGACACAATCACCCTCGGCGCCACGTCCCACACACCCAGCGCCTCGATCGCGCTCACGCGCGTCCCGCCCTCGCCCTCGTCAAACGCCTGCGCAAGCCCCTCCGCCTTGCTCCGGGTCCGGTTGAACACGTACACGTCTTTCACGCCGAGCGTCTTGAGCGCGTACACCGCCGCACGCGCCGTCCCGCCCGCCCCAATCACCAATGCCGCCTCTCCACCCCCGCCCCCGCCCCGTGCGCGCACCGCCGCCACGATCCCCAGATAGTCCGTGTTCTCGCCGTACAACCCCCCGTCGCGCGGCACGATCGTGTTCACAGCCCCAATCGCCCTCGCCGCGTCCGACAGGCCGTCCAGGAGTGGCATCACGTCCAGCTTGAACGGAATCGTCACGCTCGCCCCGCCAAACTCGGGCGCGCGGATCACCCGCTCCACCTCGGCGTTGACGCTCGGCGTCTCAAAGAGCTGATAGGTGTGTGGGAGCCCCAGCGCCTCGAACGCCGTGTTGTGCAGCGTGGGCGACATGGAATGCGCAATCGGAGTCCCAAAGATGTAAAACTGCCGCGCGGGCAACAGGCCGGAGAGATGGAGCGCCTTCTGGATCTCGACAAAGGAGAGCTGGCCCGGGGCGGCCTTGCTCGGGAGCAGCGGGTGCGTCACCGGCGTAAAGCACGTGTTGAGCACACGCGAGAGCTGGCCTTGGGTGCCCATGTTGATGGCGATGAGCGGTTTGGAGGTATGTTTGGCGACAAATGTTTGCAGGGAAATGTTGCTCGCGAACGTGGTCGCTTTGGAGATGAGTTTCACAATGTCACCGTATTGCGAGGCGACGCCGTACCTGGCCGACATAGTCGGTGCATCCCAGGGTATCTCGCCTGTCCAGTCGTGGAACGAGGCAATAATCTGGGAAGCACCCTTCTGGCTGACGATGTCCTTGATGAAATGGGGTGGGAGGGTCGTTTCGACGTCGACATATTCACATCCGAGACGGAGCGCAAGTTTGAGCAGGTCCGCAGCCTCTTTCTTCGCATCGTCGGGGAACGCGCCTCCTTGAGAAATCGTACGGACAGTGAACACGATGGGCAAGTTCGTGACGCGCCGCAGCGCAGCTACCTGATGCGACACGTACGCATGCGAAGCAATCGGATTCGAAGAGCCAGTCTCGCACAAGAGATCCACACGTAGCTCAAGCGCATCGACGCCCGTGCCAAGTTCCGGGACATCCCCCAACGCAGGCACCACGTCCGGATACGTCAAGGACAAAAAGTAGGACCGCACACCTTGCGCCGCCTTGGCGACATTGGGTGCCAGGTTCGTCTTCAACCCAGACACATGCCCAAAGAAGCGCTCCACTTCCCCTTCCAATCCCCCCTCGAGCGAGGCGTGGTTGCCAAACTCGTAGCCCGAGCACTGTGCAAACCACGGCTCGCGACGGGCAAACACGTCCCGCATCTCCTCGCCATACGCGGGTCGTTCGCCCTCTTGGTCCAGGTACGCCTCGATGACGTCAATCTCGCGCTGTACCCAAACGACTTTGCCACCTTGCTGCGGAAAGTCGATGAGGGCTTGGCGGGCCTCGGGTGTCTCGACGATGCCGCCCCCGAGGCTGATCACCCAGCCCTTGCCGTGAGTAGACAAGAGGGTACGCAAGAGTGCCGTTTCGGCCGCTCGGAATGCTGCCCATCCGTGTGTTTCGACATATGCACGTACAGTCGGTGGGTTCAATGTAGCAAAGTGGGCGTCAAAGTCGAGGAGGGGAAGAGAGAGGGCACGTGAAGCGAGTTCGCCAATGTGCGACTTGCCGGAACCCCGCATGCCGATGAGGAGAATCGATGGTATCGCCGACGGCGTGAGTGCTTTGGATGGCGCTGGAGCAGCCACGGGGAGAGGTGCACGAGGAACATCGACGCCTTGGACCTGGATACCAATCTGCAAGAGGGGTGAGAGAAGCGCAAACGAAACTGTACCCGCGTCCTACCTTGTTTTCCAGGTCGTCCCACCAGTTGGGCCAAGTCTTTTCAACGCATCGCTTCTCCTCGATGATCGTTCCATCAACGACTGTAGCAAGGACTGAGAATGCCATCGCAACACGATGATCGTCGTAACAATGAATCGACGCGCCACGTCGGAGACTGGCAAGCGGTCGCCCGTAAACGATGATCCCGTCCTCGAACTCGTCCGTCTCGACCCCAAACTTGGCTATACAAACTTCAATCAACGATCCTCGCGCTGACGATACAAAACTCACCCAACTGGTCCCTCATCGCCTTGATGCGGTTGCATTCCTTGACCCGCTGGTTTGCAATCCCGCGAATCCTCAACACGTTCTTGCCCACACCACCTTCGCCTCCTTGACCGCCATCCGTCGCGACAGCGCCCACGACGACCGCCGTCAAAAACGCATCTGTCATGGGTTCCATGTCCACCTCGCCCATCGACCTCAGGGTCCCGATCGGTGGGCCCGTGACGGTCGTCTCGGTCTCTGTCTGTACGACCGTACACCCCATCGGCTCGAGGACCTCTCGCGCAAACCGTGCGTCGCCCTGCAGCGACGACGACCCAATCGACGTGAGCGTGCACGACGTGCCCGTGATGGCTGCGACAGCGAGGGGGTACGTCGCGCTCGACGCGTCCGACTCGATCGTAAACACGCCTGAGCTCGGCACGGTGTACACCCCACGGGGGATCTTGTACACGTTGAGCGGGCCGGTCGCGTCGCGTTCGCGCGTGACGTGGATCCCAAAGTCGCGCATGAGGGCGATGGTCATGTCGATGTAGAGCTGGGAGATGACGGCTTTGCCGGTGAGGACGAGGGTGGTGTCCTGTTGGGCGTATGGCGCGCACAAGAGGATCGAGGAGACGTATTGAGAGGAGATGGAGGCATCGAGGGTGAGGGTGCCCCCTGGGAGACCTGTGGGGGCGATAGAGAGAGGGAGACAACCGGAGGTGCCGAGATAGTGAATGTCTGCGGCGGCGTTTGAGAGGGCCTCGACAAGGGGGGCGATGGGGCGCTGCTTCATGCGTGCATTGCCAGTGATGACAGTGCGGTCCGATGGCGATGAATTGGCGGATGGTGACACGAGGGTGCAGACGGTCGTGAGGAAACGTGCGGCGGTGCCAGCATTGCCGAGGTAGAGCTCTGTGCCTGGGGGAGGAACAGAAAGCTTGCCACCGGATCCGGTGACGATGAGCGTTTCGCCATTGTCGGTCCACTCAAATACGGCTGCCTGTCTGGGGATGAGTTATGAAAAGTGGGTAGGGTTTACCTACGAACCTTGAGGGCCTGCAAGGCGGCCATCATAACCTGGGTGTCATCTGAATGGAGCAGATTCTTCAGCTTGACTGTGCCATTTGAGAGCGCTGCGAGGACCAGTGCGCGATTGGAAATAGATTTGGATCCCGGAGTGGTCAGGGTAATATGTGGGACACCTTGGTTGGTATGGACAAGCACGGGGGTAACACCAGGTGGAGAAGGGAGGAGTTGAGGAGGCAAGGGACCCAGTGCATCCGCGCCTGGTAGCTCGCGTAATGGGTCCGGAAGGGAGGGCTTGGTGTATCCACCTGGGATACCACTGACGACGGTGACACCATCTGCGAGAACCTTTTTGATTTCGTCGTCGGGTATACCAGTCGCTCTCAGTTCGTGAGTCTTTCCGATGCGAGACAGGAGAACGATTTTCTTGAGCTTCGAAGAGGCGTTCTTTTTGTCGATGGCCATGCGATCGAGAAGGCCATGGATGGTCAAGGGGGGCGCAGAAGCGGCGCGTGCCTCTGCGAGTGCGCGCACGACGAGAGGGTGAGAGAAGGAGGTCGGGAGTCCGTATGATTCGATGCAACGACGGAGTCTTCCGACGCCGACCTGGCCGAGACCGGTTTCTCTTCCGCGACCACGGGCGATCTCGGCCTCGAGGACCATACCGATGGAGATACACTCTCCATGGAGGAGGTAGGGAGTAAGAAAGGCTTCGATGGCATGACCGATGGTGTGGCCAAAGTTGACGAGATTGCGGAGGTGGGCCTCCTTTGCGTCGATGGTGACAATGGATGCTTTGGTGTTGACGGAAGAGATGATGAGGGTGAGGAGAGGGTGAGAGGCGAGATCCTGGATGGATAGCGTATGTATGCTGTCTAGAGAACTGAGGAGGGTCGCAGAGGACGATTCGAGGAGTGCAAACGCGTCCTGGTCCCAGATGGCGGCTGTCTGGGGAGGAGTGAGGCAAAGGAGTGATTGAGTAAAAGCAACGGACCTTGATGACCTCTGCGAGACCGTTTGCAAGCTCGCGTTTCGGGAGGGAGGCGAGGAAGGCGACGTCGATGAAGATGAATTCTGGCTGCCAGAAGGCCCCGATGAGATTCTTTCCGAGTGGGGTATCGATCGCGGTCTTTCCACCGACGGACGAGTCGACCATCGCCAGAAGCGAGGTGGGAACTTGTACGACGCGCACCCCGCGCATGCTAGGCAGGGTCAGACGGGAAATGAGCTGGTTTGGCCACGTACAAGGTGGCAGCGACGAAGCCGACGAGGTCGCCAATGACACCGCCGCCGAGGGCGATGATGACCGAGTTTCTCGTGCACTTTTGTGCGAGCAGAAAGTCTTCTATGGCAGCCTTTCCCTCGCGCGACTTTGTGGTCTCTCCTGGTGGGACGACATGAGAGATAAAGCGAGAAGCGGGTGACTTGTGGGCGGCAAAGGCGTCGTGGAAGCGAGCGAGATAGAGGGGGGCGATGTTTGTGTCAGTGATGAGGATGTATGCGTCTGCGGGCAAGTGCGTGGTGAGGGTGTGTGCGATGTGATCCTGCAAGTGAAATCCACAGTGGATGGTGTCTCTGCCGAGGATGGCGATCTTGTGAAAGGACATGGTCGATGATGATGATATTGTGTGATCGCATATATTTGTATCTCCTCGGGGGAAATCCTGAGATTCATCTCTGGGATTCTTCGGCCCGTCACCATGATCCGCCCCCTCACCGTCGTCGGTCGTCTCTCTCTCCTCTCCGTCGTCGCTGGTCTGCTCTCCTTCGTTCCTCGTGTCTCCGCTGACAGCCCTCACAGCGACGGGCTCTCTCTACTACGTGTCACACAAGGAACGCCATCCTGGCCCACAACTCCCATTCGACCCAGACAAAAAGACCCTCGTCGTCCTCGGCAGCGGCTGGGGCGCAACGAGTCTCCTCAAACACCTCGACACCACCGACTACAACACCGTCCGTCTGTCTCGCCATCGTATTCTCCATCTCATCCCCCTCCTAGATCGTTATCAGTCCTAAAAACTTTTTCCTCTTTACACCTCTCCTTCCCTCTGTCGCAGTCGGTACTCTCGGCCCACGCTCCATCTTACAGCGTATGTCCAGTCTATCCTCTCGCTCTCGCTCATTTATTCCCCAGCCACGCGTTTTATCACCCGACACAAGGCCAGAAAAGTCTCGGTGATCGAAGCAGAGGCAACCGATGTCGACGTGCGTCCCTTGTCCCTCTTCTCCGTCCCACCTCATCCCTTCTCTAGCCCGTCAGCAAGACCGTCACCTTTACAGGTATCTTCCTCTGCATGTCCGTATCGCCTCTCTGACCATCCCTAGACTCGTCTCCCCTCCGTCCCCTCGAACCAACCAGCACAGTACACTATGACTACCTCGTATACGCAGTCGGCGCAGAGACACAGACATTCGGAATTCCCGGCGTAAAAGAAAACGCGTACTTTATGAAGGAAATCACGGACGCAGAGCAGATGCAAAGGCGCTTCCTAGATTGCGTAGAAACAGCCGCCTTTCCTGGCACCACAGAGGAGGAAAAGCGTCGTTTGCTGCATATGGTATCTCTATCCCCCATCGCATCACTCCACCTCACCTCGTTTCCAGGTCGTCGTAGGAGGTGGTCCCACAGGTATCGAAGTCGCAGGCGAACTACACGACTTCCTAGAAGTACCTCTCTCTTATCTCCACTCCCTCATCCTCTCATCCAAGAACAGGAAGACCTCAAGTCTTGGTATCCCGAACTTCACCCTTATATGCGCCTCACCCTAGTCGAAGCACTCCCAAGCGTCCTTCCCATGTTCAGCAAAGAGCTCATCAAATACACTGAAAAGACGTTCAAGGAGGGCAAGATTGACATCTTGACTGGGACCATGGTATTTGCCCTTCGTGACATGTAGCCTCCCTTGACGTGTCCTAGGTAAAAGCCGTCTCCCCCACCTCTGTCACCCTCAAACCGAAAGACGCCCCGGAACAACAAGTAGATTGTGGTCTCGTCGTATGGGCAGCTGGAAATACCAGTCGAGCAATCACTAAGAATCTCATGGCAAAGTTGCCAAACGACCAGACCAACAAGCGGGGTATCACCATCGACAGTGCGTTCTCCTTGTTTCCCTTCGACTCGTCGCACTCATACATACCAGACCACCTCCGGATGCTGGGTGCACCCTCCATCTTTGCCCTCGGAGACTGTACCTCGACCTCCTATGCACCGACCGCTCAGGTAGCTTCTCAGCAGGGTGCCTATCTCGCACGCATGTTCAAGCTGATTGCGAAACGCGATGCCCTTGAAGATCAGGTCAAGACGCTGTCGTCCCCCAAGGACGGCGAACAAGTCGACGACACGCGTATCAGCACCCTCAATAAGAAAATGGCCAAGATACGCTTGAACCCATTCGCATACAGTCACCAAGGATCCTTGGCGTGAGTGTCCATTGCGCCCTGTCTCATGCATGCCGATGTGCTCTCCAGCTACATCGGCTCTGACAAGGCCATCGCTGATTTGCCCATATTCGGCCGAGAGGTGCGTCGTCTTTTTGCCATTCGCTCGCTCTTTTGAACGTCGTTGCAGTGGACCAGCGGCGGCGTGGCCACGTTCATGTTTTGGCGGAGTGCCTACCTGAGCAACCTCTTTTCGCTCCGGAACAGGGTCTTGG
>JBBPUG010000061.1:0-60570 GCA_038094535.1 Tubosaeta aff. alveolata
TAATTAAACATGTGTATGCCTGAGGCACAAGAGTCTTGGTCCGAGGTGTGTGTCCATGACATCCCCTGAAAGACGCAAGTAAAGTGCGTCATAGCCCGCGAGCAAGTCTCTGGCATCTACGGGATTGTTATCGCTGCCGATTCCTATGAACACGGACAAGGATACGTGAATATGCCGCTTTATGCCAACTCGGAGACCGCAGGTTGAATACGGGTCCACGGCATGGTTCTGGATTCCTTCGACTAACTAGAAACCTGGACGGTAACTTTCATGGCATGTCGACCTGCGAAAATGTGCATAGCAGGTGCGATTACATACAAGATTTTGGGTGGTGATGCAGTGAGGCATAACATGTCATATAGAAAAAGAATGACGTGAACGTCCTGCTCAGACCTCCTTCACCTTGACAGTACCACGCAATAGACCGGTCTGAAAAACAGGCCGAATGTTGAGTGCATACCGGGGATATGCTGATGCAGAAAGATACGTACCCTACGGGCAGCAATAAGACCAGCCTTTTGTCCAGGAACAGCCGAGCGAGCAATTGTCGAAGCTTTACCAATATGTTGGTGGTTACCACCACCATGAGGGTGATCGACGGGGTTCATAGCAACACCACGAGTACGAGGCCAGCTTTAGTGGAAGGTACATCAAAATGATGCTCGCTTTGTGCATGGGGTTTCTCTCACCTGTTGCGTTTAGCCTTGAATTTATAGTACGCACGACCAGCCTTGAGTAGAGGCTTGTCGATACGACCACCACCAGCGACGATTCCGATGGTCGCACGGGAGCTTGCTGAGATAGTCTTTTTGGCACCACTAGGGAGACGAATACGCGTCTTGTGGTCCTCGGGAGAGTGACCGATGATAGTGGCGTAGTTACCGGATGTACGTGCAAGTGCACCACGGTCGCCAACTTTCTCCTCAACGTTGCATATGATGGTACCTTCCGGGCACTGGCCCACGGGGAGGACGTTGCCAACGGTGAGTGTGGCCTTCTTACCACAGTAGATAAAGGCGCCAGTATGAAGACCCTCAGTAGCAACGAATGTTTCTTGGCGGTGTTTATAGCGGTAAGGGTCACGGAAGACGACGCGTGCTAGTGGTGCGCCGCTAATCCAACGGACATGAGGGATTGAAGACCAGTGCTAAATGCAAACTTACCGGCCGGGGTCATGAATGATCTCTTTGACGATACCACGAATGTATCCGTTACGTTCTGCAAAGTCAAGAGTACGAAATTTGGCGGGTGCCTTGTTGTGGTGAGTGTGCGCCTTAAACTGAGATGGAAAGGTGATTGAACGAGGGACGAAATTCACGGTAGTGCGCGACATACGATAGCGTGCGAGCGCCTCTGTGCCCTGATGACGCGACCCATAGTTTATCTGCAACAGAGTTAGCGATCTGTAGAATGCAAGGGCAGGAAGAGAAGTGGCATCCAGACAGTGACCAAGTGATCCAGAGCATGGAACGGTACATTTCCACCAGATCTCGCACGAGTGTACGACCAAGCATGTCCCCAGAGGATGAACGCGAGAAAACGTACATTCTTTGTGTGTTGAAGGTACCTTGCTGGCGTCGAGCGTTGCGTCGTTGCGGTTGTTGCGAGCCTGAAAGTTAAAGCGGAGATTCAAATCAGCAATGTTATAGGGTTAGGGTTACTCGTTTTCGCGCGATTGGAGGTTCTGTACCTGACCTCCTATTTGGTTCTCGTCAAGGATGGATGCCCAACTATTCGATTTCTCAAGGTTCTTTTCTCTCTCGCTATTGGTTCGTGTTGGTGTGCGAAGCCTCGATGTCGATGAGTGCATGGAGCCAAGGGTATATGCCGTCCACACGTTACCCCGTTGGAATCGTATACGAGCCCTGTCCGACCAGGCGCATCATTATGGGTTTGCCCCTTTCCCGGCCGTTGTCGGAATTCTTGCCGCCCCATTCCCCACATTCGCACCAATCGCAAATTTGAGCCGTGTGTAGAATACCGACGACGTTCACAGGCATACTACCGCACAAGATTTGATATACCGTCATGCTGTATCTCCGTTTGGTCATGTCGACGCTCACACACGGTATTGGGCCCGTTCAGGGCACAGCTGTCTCGCCTATATATGTGCTAGATCAACGCAGCCTTGAGATAAACCATAAGGAGGAGATTAAGAAGATATATGAACGCGTTCTACAAAGAATTGTACATAAGAGTGGGAACAGAGAAAGTTGGGTTCAGTGGGCCATCAGCACCCAAAGTCCACGACGCGAAGGACTTCGATTCAGACACTTCAAACCGATCGAACGCTGCCCAATCAACCCATCAACCCATCCCTAGACCCTCCGAACCGTCCAAAGTGGGCCAGCCTCGGCGGATCCCTCCTGCACAGGCCATTGGCCAGCAACGTGTGACGCCACCGTTGATGATGCGACCCCACAGTGACATTAGGGATACTCGGCTAGCTGGAACGCAGCTCCGCACTGCGTTCCTGTCCACACGTGTACAGAGATTAGATGGCACCCCGAGTGTTCATACCGCCCGACACCGTGGAGAGAAGTGAGCCAATAGACACCGTTTCCAGCCCAACCACACGGCCCGATCATGGCGAAACTGTCGCAGCACCTTCGGCCGATGAGACCGAACGTCGGTCGTGGTGGCGTGGTTAACCATGACAAGACATGTTGATCTGGATGACGACACGCAAAACCCGAGCAGTCCGTGGAGAACAACTACAGGAAATAGATATGATACGATTGGGGGGCTTGAACCGCGAAGCCCTTCGCGTGATGAACACAACAGATACAACCGTGTCGTACATGGGACCGACCCATCTCAGGAGGGTAACTATGCATCCAAAAATATATATGGCGGATGAGGAAGGAGGAAAAAAGACACGGGAGGGGAAAAAAGATGTATGTCGTGAGGAGGAAAAAGAGACGCGTTCTGCAATGATACAGCGTGTATGTCACCGAGCAATGGGTAAACAGCTAGCTTTTTGGTATGATCTACGTAATGGGCAGCGAAAAGACGACAGAGAACCCGGGTAGAACCAAGGGATGCAACAGCAGACGAACGTGGAGTGTATCATGTCCATTAAAAGGTTTGCATAGCAGAGTCATAAAACTCGGTTTGCGTGGAGCAATTATACCCCTGCTGATTTTGATGATGATGGTGATGGTGTGGCGGCACATTCGAGTCTTCTGCAGGAAGCAACATCGGCGGATGGAGGTAGGTCGCAAAGAAGTTGTCCTCTTCCTGAGGAAGCATTGGAGGGTGTAAAAAGTCCATGGGAGAGTCCTCGGCCGGGAGCATGGGAGGGTGAATGAGCTGGGGAGACCGGTCAGCGGCGAGCATCGGGGGGTGCCAAAAAGCATTTCCAGAACCACGGAAGACACTGTACGAGGAGAAGAACGGAAAGTCCATCGAAGAACGGCGAGAGTGGGAAGTGGTGGAAGAGTATGACTCCGCATACGACGAATACGAAACAGCGGAGGAAGGAGGTTCGGACGCCGAGTCCGTACTCATGCGACGGCGTTTCGTCGTTCTCTGCTCGTTGTTGGTCGCATTGGTGCTGACTTCTGTCTCCAAGGTTTCAACGCTCGAGAACGGCAGAGCGTCGGGTGGTGTCTGGAAGTTCTGGCTCAAGTAATCGGGATGATAAGGACCGGGAAAGGGATTGTAAATGTTTGAATAGTTCGACTGGTTATTATAACCAGTGTTTTGGTCCGGCCCCAGCGCTCCCAAAAGCTCAGAGGATGAACTCTGGGTCGTTGGTTCCTCATTGTATTCGTAGCTGGGTTGCGTAGTGGAATCGGGAGCCAAGGTTGGAGAACGCTCGAGAGCTGGTGAAGTGCGGCGACTCGCACCCGGGCTCGCAGATGGCGTTTCGGACGAGTCTTGTCCGGAACGCCGAGCGTCGTGGCGGGAGCGTTTGCGAATGACGTCCGATTTCATCGAGATCGGCCTCGCAGATCCGTGTAATTTATAGCTTGGAGCGTCGTTAGTGGATACATGACCTGCAGAGGTTATGACTCACTACAAGCCACATCTAATGTCGGCCCCCCCCGTAAAATAAGTCGTGATGCGCAAAGCAAATGGACGTCTACTTACGCATTGCAAACAGTCTTACCCTCGTCGTCCTTTCTCCAGAGGGGGGTCGCGGTGGTGTGACAGTTGTAGCACTGCGCTGTGCCGACTGCTCCACTGAGCTGAGTGGTGTGTCTCATGTACCGGGGAGACCCACCAATGACGTCAACCACTTCTTGGCGAGGAGGCGCTTGAGTGCGACTCTCGCCATGGTTGGCGCGCATACTCTTTGGGCGTGGACGCTTGTGCTACGAAAAAGAATGAATTGACTTCACGAGTGTACGACAGTGGACCGACCAGCTTGCAATACAAGCCACATGCATTGCAGTTCAACTCGTCGTTGAGACCACGACGCCAAAGTGGCGTATGAGTGGCTCCGCAGTTGGAACACTCTGCCTTGACTCCGCCGGGTGCGGAGTTGTTATTTCCACGGAGAACAGCCGGATTGACGCTGGTGGCGGTGGCACCAGGGCCAGACGAACGTGTGTTGGGAGTATTCTGGGTCTTGACGGTAAGATTAGGACGGTTGTTGGGGGCACTCGCCCGGGTTCCCGCGCTAGGGCCCAGCTTGGCTGGCGAGATGGTCTGGGGAGGAGCTTCCTGGATGGGTTGGGGGACAGGAAGTGCAGTAGATACGGATTCGGTGTCACTGGGAGTGGGTAGGGAGTCGGGAACAGATACAGAAGAGTCTTGCATTGTGACATCAGGGTCGGCCGTAAGAAGAGAGGGAATAAAGATGGAGGAAAGATGATCATCTACGGGATCGACATTGCTAAGGATCTCGTCTAGAGGAAGCTCAATGGTAGGGCGAAGGATGCTGAGACCACGAGAGGAAGCGACGGTGACGTCTTCGCCGTAATTCATAGCACTGGAGAGAGAGGGTTGGGCAGAGAGGAGGGCAGAGGGGCCGAAATCGCTTGAAAACAAGGAGGGAAAACGAAGGAGGGGCTGATCATCCGAAGGGCACTTGCGCTTCCGAGAGCCAGCGGAGGCGTCCGTGTCGGGATGAATGGCATCGTCGCTCGCGACATGGGAACGATTGGCCTGACGACCACGCCTGGTGGACGTTTCCTTGAACTCTGCAGAGGGTCTTAGATCTGGCTTTGGGACTGCGGCGTTTGGGGTAGCGGGGGCGGGTTGATCGACTGAGAAAGTGAACTGCATGCGTTTGATGGTGCCGGGTTTGGCGTTCTGACTCGCCTCGCGGCTGCGCTCCCTTTCGACTGCGCGCTGACGGATGAGATCGGTGGATGCGTTGCGCTTAAAGTCGGGTGCCTCGAGCTCCTCGATGCTCCTGGAGGAGGTATGGGGGGAGGGAAGGAGAGAGCGCAGAAAGGACACGAACCTGCCCTTTTCCTTGTCAAGTTTGTCGCCCATGATCTTGGAGAGTTTTTTAAACTCGCGCTTGGACTTGGCGTTGTCGGCGTCGACGATGAGCGTCTGGAGATGCCAGAGACGCCAGCTCAAGTTCTCGAGACGCTGGCCCTGTTCGAGGTAGCTAGCGACCTTGGTGCAAACCTGGGGGAGTGACGAGGGCAGAGGGCGGGTATGACGCAAGACATACCTTCCATGTCTTTGTGAGCGACTCAGAGTCGGTTAGATTGGAGAATGCAACAAAGGATTTGTTACCCTAGGGGGGTTGAGAGGCGGGGAATAAGAAGGAGAGGAAGCGTACCTTGAACTTGAGGTTGACAATGGAGGGCATGGAGGGGGAGGGGTGAGGGGGAGAGAGAAGGAAGGATGACTTATAGGAATGAAACCCCGACACTTCCTAGCGGCTCCGTTGGCGGATGACCAGAACGGCCGTCCTCAAGCAGTCCGTTTATCGCTATTCTCTCCCAAGAGGTTGGTATGTATGTCGACCGCACTGCCTTGCCCGTAGCCGATCCGGGGAGTTCCTTTGGACGACCCTCAACCCTGACCCGTTCCTGTGTTCATCACGGGACCTCCTCGAGGCTCACCGTGGCTGCGAAATGACCGCGCGACTGAACTCAGCCAGGTAGATCTCGCTGGGGGTGGCGCAGGTGGCTTGATCTCAGTGGAATGGAGCTGGCTTGGCTTGGCCGCGTGGCATAACACGCATCCAACCAGGTCTTCTGGCCGTACCGCGGATCCCAGATCTGCGTGGTCGCGAACAGCAAAAGGCATCGAGTCCGGTAGTTCGATCGGCCCCCCCTAGAAAAGCGTTTCATCCCCGTCCTCACGCCAACGTTGACCTCTGCTTCTTGCGGCGTAATATCTAGAATATCTTACACGTACAGAGTCATGAATCTGTGACACATTTCTGGACCCATACGTGAGCATGTCACCCCACCCATTCGCACTCACGGCAGCATTGCCATAGGAGATATTATTGACAGGGGTCGCTTTTACGTCGCTGATGGTGCGACCAGACGCATTTCCGTCGAGCACCTTGCTCGCCAAAAGAGTAGTCGATTGGCACATTTTTATCTTATCATGAATGGCCTCGACTGGCTGTCCAGGCGTCCATCATTGAAATCCCGATGGTCCGCGTTTCATCACAAGTCGCCAATTCTCTTCCAAGTGAACCGTTGATTCGGACATCGAACCCCCCGCTTCTGGTCGCACGTGTAGATCTAGACAAACGCAATGGTTCCGGGTGGCACCATAGACGCAGCAGCCAATATATCTCTGTATTCACAATGAACTCTCGATAGAGAGAGAAAGAGATCGGATGCTAACCGATATACGACGAAATACATGGTTCGATGGCAGGAGCTCTGGACCGTCAAGGTTAAAACACCCAGATCTCTTAAACGAGAGCAGAGAAAAGGCGCGGACCAACGAAACGCGAACAAAAAACTAACGGTGCGAAAGCAAAACAAAGGGATTAGGCGACTAGGAAGGCCTACGCACGCCATGCAGACAACATACATAAATACACGCTCACCCGCTCCTTTTTACACGCCGTCCGAGATGATGCTCCCGATGCTCAGCACGCTCTTCTTGCCTGGAACTACAACACCGCGGCCCAGGTCCTGCTCGAACGGCGCCCGCGAGAGTTGCACCATGGAGTATCCCCCGTTCACAGACGCAGACGGCAGCGCGGGCGACGAAGGGGACGAGGACGAATCCGCGCTCCCAACACCGCCGGGCGCATGTCTGAGTGGTGCGAGATGTATCATCTCCTGCTGTCCGTGTCCGTGTCCGTGTCCATGTCCTGCCCCATTTGGCCATCCCGACGGCGCCGAAGATGCACTGGTCGAGTATGGAGCACCGCCTGATCCGGGATAGCGTGCCACAGACGCCGGGACACTCGGTCCGGGAGAGATCACCCGTCCGGTATGCCCATGGCTATAATAATCTCCCGACGAAGGCGTCCCGTGTCCCTGTGCACCATACTCGTATGGAGACCCTGCGCTCCCAGAGGATGTATACGACGTGGCGTGCGTCAGAGGTGGTGCTACTTGGGAAGGTTGGCCTTGGCCCTGGCTTGATGTCCCACTCGCATAGTATGCATGAGAATGTGGTGAGGAAGATGATGACGGGGCGTCGTAGTATCCGCTCCCACTCCCACCTGCGCTGGGTCCGTTGACGTTGGCACTCGCGTTCGCACTAACATCATACCGTGCGTATGACCCGGGGTACGTCGATCCGGGGTATTGAGACCGGTTTGGAGGCGCGAATTGCCCTTGCTGCGGAAGATGGGGTGTCGGGGGGTGAGGGTGTGAGCCTGTCGAGGATGCATGCGCATAATTTGCTGTTGTCTGCTGTGGATGGGCGTACCCGCCAGGATGATGCTGTTGTTGTCCATCTTGGTACGTTTGCGCACTCTCGTAGGGTGCATTGAACGGCGCACGGGATGGATGTCCTTGCACCTCGGTATGGGTCTGGGTGTGCAGGTGAGCACTATACTGCGGTCGGGAATGTGTCTGGGGAGACTCGTAACCTCCTCGGGGATCAAATGATCCACGTGGGTGGTGCTGATGGGTATGCTCGAACCCCACCCTCCCACTTGCTGCACCACTCTCATACCCTCGTGTACCACTATTATCGTACCCTCTACCACTCCCACTCCCGCTCGTGTTTTCGTACGGCGCACCACCGGTACCTCCAAGGGGGCGATGATGATCATACGACGAGGTACCTCGGAGGTGCGTCGATTCGTAGTCATAACTGACTCGGTCGTACATCCCGCCGATGTTTGATGAAGGTGGATAAGGGGACGACGCCGAGGACGGTGACAGCACCTGTGAACCTGTCCTTCGTGGTACTGGCCCCGTTCCAACAGTAGACGATGAACCCGAACTTGATGGTTCGCCTCCAGCAGACAAAAGCTGGCCACCAACACCGACACCCCCGCTCATCGTCGCATGTGTGTGTCCATGAGGAAGTGCGTTGGCGGCCGACAGTTCAATCCCGCCTGGCGTGGCACTTGCGACGTCCAGCATGGGGTCCAAACTCGAAGAGGTCGGCCAAGCTGGGAGCCCTGCCAATGCGATTGACGACGCTTGAGCATTGTTATTCCCCTGTATTGGTGTGTGTGCTGAGATGCCATCACCGCTTGCGGTTGGTGCGGGCCCTGACGCGAGATGCAACGGACCAGTCAACGTCCCGTGTCGTGCACGTTTAACAATGGCCGAACCGGAAACGGATGTTGTGCCGTTAGAGGTGGATTGAGAGGTGAGCGATGGATGTGGCCGCTGCACGTGCGTGTCGTCTTCGGATTGGTCTTGTTCTGACTTACGTGGCTCGCCCACGTTAGGTGGTGGGGCCCCATCCGGCAGTGGGGCAAGCGCCGCAAGAGGGCGTTTGCGGACGCGAATATCTTTCCTGATACGGATCTTGATTCCTTGGTCAGCGAGAGAACACGAGAGGGGGGTTGATTCTGGACGGCGTGCGGTGAAAAAGGTCCGGTCGGAGACGAAATAGAGTAATGATCCGAAGACAGGCATGAAAGCATAAGGCGACGGCAAGGAGAGGAAAGGCTCAGATAAGACAAATTATGACGCCAAGAACAACCAACCTTCCATGCCAGGAAACTTTTTCGCGGTATAGACATAAAACGAAGCCGAATAAATGGATTTACAATGACGAACATTGTTGCTATAAAGATAAATGAGGCGCAGAAGACGGGAGGAGGCAAGGAAGGTGTACCCAACGACTTCAAAGAGGCTGAGCTTGAGACGATAGCTACCTTCTGTGCGGACGCTGAGATCTGGAAAGACGAAGAAACCCGCGTCTTCATTACGATTCTCGGTATCTTTGAGATGGTATAGAGAGGAAACGACTGAGCCAGTAGTGCATCGTGTTTTTCCATCCTGTGCCCGGCCGGATGAAAAAGGAGCCGACAGGAAAGATGGGGAAACGGACCTTGAGCCAATGCAGTTCGGTATCGTCGTCCGGTTTGGCGAGACTAGCAAACATGAAATAGTAGGGATTCTGGAGAAAATTGTTGGCATAATTTGGATCGGCCTCGTCTGCGTCCGGATTTACGGGTGAGGGTGGCTGGCGGGTGTGAGGGTCGACGACACGAAGCTGGATGATGGGAGGTGGGTCGATAGGACGACGGTCGGCTGGGAGCGTGGTAAACAGATGAACGTGTCCAAGAGAAAGCTGCGTACCGCCGACACCGCACATTCGGGCCTGTTTTGGCTCCTGCCTGACGGTGAGCTCGTATTCTCTGGTGCATGGTAAGTAAGGCGAGTCACGGTTGAGAGTATAAAATACTTGCAGTCTGTCCCTGTCATTGAAAGTTCGGTCTCGTTCGTACGGATACGCAGGCGGAACGGAGCCATAGTTTGAGTTGGCATCCATCAATGAGACGGCTTTGACTCGCAAGCGCTGATCGATTTTCAGCAAGAGACCACTCCCTTCCATTCAGTCACGTGATCTACTGCGAGATAACACGATGCCAGTCACGTGTCTTATACCGCGACACCATCCACCCCCCGCCAAAGCGCATCCGCGCAGTCGAGCGACTCGAGCCATTCCGCAGCATGATATTTTATCCTTCTAGACGGCCATTCTTCCCCCTCCAACGTCCCGTCCTCCCTAGATCTGGTGATGGTCCAGAAACAACCGCCAACCCGTACGACGCGGACCTCAGAGAATCCATGTTCGAAAACGCTCAAGGGAGAGTGTATTGGCTTATTCGTGGTCCCCATGTACCGCAACTGGGATGGAAGGCCCATGCGGAGTTGCTGCCGCACGACGGTATATCAAACAAGCACAAAATACTCAAAAAGGGACGCACGTTCATGAAAACGACAAAGTCCTCTGTCACCACATGCGACAAGTCGAGTGTCAGCGCACGTACCGCCCGCGGGACCAGCCACCCTGCCAGTGCAGACGATAAGTCTCTTGGATATGTGATCGTCAAACTAGTCAACTTGGACAACGCAGGAAGCACGCCCCATGCAGAAGCATCGAACCCAATCCTCCGCGCATCCGCCGGCGGAATAAGCAGGTGATACGTTCGTAACTGCGTTCGCTCGCGGAGGAAGTCGGAAATGGCGGGACAGAGGTCGCAGTCTGCAATGTGTCGATGGAGAGCGGAAATCCTAAACGAGAAATGGCGGAGGAACGGGAGGGCCGCGCAGTGTCGTCGGAAAAATACTGAAGGTGTGCACTCTAGCACCCCCGAGAGCATCAGCGACTCGAGTTGATGACCACTCGCGAGAATCTCAGAAAAGGCCTGCGTATCCGGTGAAAAGCAGCCTTGGAATTCGAGCTGGGTCAAGTGATGTACCGAGATGGCTTCTGTAGGGAACAGCCAGCGAAGATTGTCAATAGACAAAGAACGAAGGGTGTCACGACTCTCAGCCAGAAACGCGTGAATGGGTGAGCTGTTCCTAAGGCCACCATCCGAACTGATTGAAAAATGGGTAAGGTGTTTGAAATTTGGTACTTGGATGTCCACGTCATGGCCAGCCAATCTGTCATGAGATTCAGTTAAACGAACAGGGGGATCAAACACAGATCGTACACGAGCGACAGGCGTTGTAATCGTGGATTACACGAGTAGACTGTCTGCAGCATGCGTGTGACCAGTTCTATGTTTCCAGAACAATGGACCTTGCGGAGGTGCAGCAACTTGGGAAGCGCATTGATGAGCATGCCTAGAACACCACATAACCGCGCCAAGCCCACAGCTAAAGGGTAGACATACCAACTTGAAACGCCAACGACTGCGTGACATCGTGTGAGACCGCAAAAATGCCCAAGCTCTTGATCTGGCCAGCAAAATGTGCGTCGACCAATATCCTCGTAAGGATATCAGCGCTTCGCTGGTAATGCCAGGCATCAATGTCCTGGTCGACTGTGGGTCGAATACGACTATCTGAATCCCAGGGCTCCATATCAGCAGTCAGATGAAGATCGATCTCGCGAAACAGCAGCTGGCTGGCAATGCGCGAAAGCGCATTCGGGACAAGGAGCAAAGACTTGAGGTCACGCCTAGGTAGGAAGAGGGCAATCTCCCGCCACACTTCTGCCGAGAAGCGAGGCGGGCAGTCAGGCTCTCTAAGAAGCTGCAAGAGCAATGAACCAGGTCCTTTTTATTTAGCTAAGCAGGATGCCTACCATTTCAGGTCGGAGATGTTGAGATTGAATGACTGCCTTGACGTCCTGGTTCTCAGGATCCACAGTCAATACAGAATGGAGATCTGGAAATATGTTTAGACAACATGTGAGACATATAGACAATTATAGAACACATGCAGTCGGTCCCTTTACAACTCAACTGATGGGAGCACACGCTACACGTACTCCTGGAGTCCTGGGACATGGAGAAAAACAAGGGGAACCACTGTACCTTGCTGAGCGGAGGTACGGTAGCCCGCAGCAAGCCTGCATTTAGCGCGCAACAAAAGAGCGCGCGCAACGCTGGCGGGAGACAAGTTCGGAACTTGCAAAAGGGATTGAACTGCATTTTCCATGGCGGTGCGATATCTTTGTCAACGTGCGTGAGGGAACTCGGAGGAGGACGGGTTTCTATGAACGTACCCCTGGATGGGCAAATGCTGCAGCGCATGCAAGAGCACGTCAGCTTTCTGAGAGTCGCTGAGGTTGACAGTGATATCGCGAATGCTCGCATCGAGGATGCGCGGATTAAACAAACTCATGGCAGAACCACGCCGAACGAGAGAGAAAAGGAAGAATTAGGTGTGCATGTCTACTCAAGGGGCGCAATGCGGCCAATGAACTTGTCATGGTCTTCGACTTGGCTACCCATTCTGAGTAAGTGGATTTCTCCGGCGCGGCGTTCTCATCGCAACCTAAAACTTCTGAGAAAAGAATATGATACGTCCAGCTTATCGCAGCTTATGTAAATGTATCAACAATACCTTCATTGAACAGTGCCAGTACTCTGGTATATGTCGCGCAGCCTATGGCCTTGCCAAGCATTTGCTGTGCCTGCCCAAGTGTGTATGTGTCTGCGGAAGAAAGTCGGGCCTCGTGTTCAACCAGGCCGAGACATTTTGGTGCCTTGCACCGCCCCGCAAGCAAAAAGGTCATGCGACTGCGGTGAGCAACCAATAGGTCAAGATCTCGTGCATTTCTCCTTACACCAAACGCAACTGGAACAAGAAATATTCATCGAAAGCTTACCAAAACGACGAGACCACGACCCAATTTCTCCTGTGCTGTGTACCGTACCGGTGCGGTAAACTCGGGCTCGAGAACTTGAAGCCTAGGCCTCGTCGGCGGGCGCTAGTGCTGAGTCGACACTCGACACAGATCTCCTGGATAACCGTCTGAGTTTGGCGACCAACGAAGCAGAGATGACAGACGCGAACAAGGCGCAAGTTGCGTTAACAGGCTAAGTCAGTTTGGCTCGTTGAGTTGTGCGTACTCTGTTTCCTCGGCAGTTTCGTCGTCGTCGACAGCGTCTAGCATACACGACGTTCCTTCGCGGCAATATATCATGACCTTCAACTCCATCTTACTACCTTGCAAGAAACCATCGATAGCATAGTTTGGATTCCCATCGTCTGCGTCTGGATTTACGGTAGCGCGGCTTAATGACTGGCTCCATGACTAGAATTGGATGGCGAGAGGCGGGTCGACGCACACAGCTGAGTGTAAAATTTAGACATGGCTAAGAGGGAGTTGCCCGACACCGCACACGCGTAGTCTGGCGACTAGCCTATGAGGTTGCCGAGCGAGACAATCCGTCGAATGCGGGCCTGCTTTGGCTCCTGCTCGTAGGTAAGTCCATCCCCGACATCGTGGTATCGAGGTGATCGATAACAGCGATGTCACTGCCATGGAATGACCCTCATTGAACTTTCTCTTTGTGTTATTTAGACAAAAAATCCTAGCCATGGGCGGCCACGATGATACTAGCAATGCGAGGGACCCGGTGACATTTGTCATTTTCAGGTGGATACTCTCACAAAGTATAGTCGAAATACCTCGCCCCCTGCCAAATTGTGTCCTCGCAGTTTAGTGACTCCAGCCACTCCGAAGCATAATATAGCACCGTTCGGCGTGGCCACTCATGCACCTGCCCGCTCGCCTTCAGCGTGCCGGGTCACTGAGCAGAAATGCTCATTAATCCGCACAACGCGAGCAGTTGGAAACACGGGCACGACATCGTTCACGAAAGCAAAATATGCATGATAATCTTAATTGAATCAGGGTGTTCATGCAGAGTTGCTACTGCGCGATGACATATCAGACCAGCCTATCAAAGGGTTGCACCTCGACAAAAGCGACGCGGTTCTCGGCACATGATACAGATCAAGCGTAATGTCCAGGAGACTAACCACGCCGCCAGAGCCTGCGGCAAATCCATTGCATTCGTTATAGACAAAGTTAGAAATTGCGGGACGGGTTGCGAAATGTAATATCCCGAGAGAGGTAATGTTAAGAGAGATGCGACCAACTCTGTTGCCAGAGCAATGCAATTTGTGGAGACTTGGAAGTGCATTCATGAGCATGCCTGGAATATTGTATTCAACGTGCAGTAGAACGGTAAGCACACCAATCTGAATCGTCAATATGGGCATGACATCATTCAGACAGAGTGTGTCGACCAATTGGTAATGTCACGTATTGACCTCTTGGTGATCACTCACACCCCTGTGGGGACGGATCATAATCGTCTGGGCCCGAAGCAGGGGTGATATAAAGACTAATATCACGAAACAGCAGCCTCTGGCAATGTGCGAAGGTGCATTCAGGAAAAAGAGTAAGGGTCAGAGGACACGTCTGTGCAAGAAGAGTGCAATCTCACTTCGCCCGAGAAGCGAGGCAAAGAATCAAGTTCTTTGAAAAAATGAAATATTGACCATCCTGCAGGACGAAAATGTTGCGATTGAATGATTGTCATGGCGTCTTTGTTTTCAGCAGCCATCTCCAATGGCACGGAATGGAGGTCCGGAGTGGTATTTCATGTACGCGTTCCAATTACAACAAAATGACTCTACCTTGCTGGGCGGAAGTATGGTGACCCACGAGAAGCCTATATTTACACGCAGAACACGTGTAACATTAGCAACAAGTTTGGAACTTGCAGGAGTGACCGAACGGTGCTTTCCGTTCGGACGGGTCGTACGTCGGCGTCTTCGCCAACGTGAGCGAGGGGGCTATTAAAGAGAAAGCGCCAACGAACCCCAGAGTAGGCAGATGCTTATAATGCATACAAGAGCACGTCCGCCTTTTGAGAGCCATTCAAGTGGACAGTGACATCGTGAGTGCTCTTGAGGACTCGAGGACTCAACTGACTGGAGATGAACTTAACCGACAGGTTACGTCACGCGCCTTCAATGGCTGATTGATGCCGTCCATTAATTTACCACCATGGGTCTCCCCTCTCCAGGCAGATTAACTAACATTGATTCCCGTTGGGCCCTACCATGTATGATCAGAGTGCCCCACCCCCTGCCAAATTGCATCCGTGCATCCTAGCGACTCGAGCCACTCCGTGGAATAATACTTCACCCTTCGAGACGACCATTCCTCCGCCTCCACTTCTTCGCCGGATCTGGTCACCGTCCAGACATAGTTGTTGATCTGTACTATGCGCACATGTGGAAATCCGTGTTCGACGATGCTCTTGACAGAACAGACCGACTTGCTCTTGATCGCAAGGTACCGCAGGTGTGGGGGCATACCGACGCGGAGATGCTATCGCGCAACCACACATCAGACCAACATGGAGCAGTTGGAGAGAAACACACAGTCATAAAAGTGCTTAGATCTTCCATCCCCGCACGTAACAGATCCAATGACAGCGCGCGTACCGTCCGCGGGACCAACCACCCTGCTAGCGTCGGTGGCAGACTACTCGGATATGTGATTGCTAAACTAGTCAGCTTGTTCAATCCCGGGAGCGTGCCCCACGCTGAAGCGTCGAATCCGATCCGACGGGCATCTGACGGTGGAACACGCAGGCGGTACGTTTGTAACTGGTTTCGCTCGCGGATAAAGTCAGAAATGGCGGGACAGAGATCGGGGTCCGTGATGTGCCGGGGGAGAGTGGTAATAGTGAGTGCAAAATGACGGAGGAACGGAAGGGCCGTGCGATGTTGTCGGAACAATGCCGAAGGCGTGCATTCTAGCATTCCCCAGAGCATCAACGACTCGAGCTGGTGACCATTCGCGAGAATCTCAGAGAAAGCTTGTGTATCTGGAGAAAAACAGCCCTGGAACTCGAGTTGGGTCAGTTGATGTACCGAGATGGCTTCTGTGGGAAAGTGCCAGCGAGGATTGTCGATAGACAACGAACAAAGGGAGTCACGACTCTCGGCTAGAAATGTATGAATAGATGAGCTGCTACTAATGCCACCATCTGAGCTGATCATAAAGCGCTCAAGTTGTTTAAAGACTGGTACTTGGATGTCAACATTATGGCCTGTCACTCTGAGATGCTGTTCAGTCAAATGGAAAGTGAATGAAAAGCAAATCATACGCGAGGGATAGGCGTTGTAACCATGGATTACATGCATGGACTTTCTGCAGAATGCGTGTGATAAACACTGTCTTTCCAGAGACATGTACCTTGCGAAGGTTGAGCAACTTGGGGAGCGTATTCATGAGCATGCCTGGGATTCTGTTCGATCGTATCTGGCGTGCTGTAGAGTGGTAGACATACCAGTTTGAAATGCCAATGTTTGCATGTCATCGTTTGTGACAGCAAAGACACCCAAGGTCCTGACCCGGTGCGCAAACTGTGCATCAACTAACATCCTTGCAAGAATATCCGCGCTTCGTTCAAAATGCCAGGCATTGATGTCTTGATCAGCACTACTGCCCTGTGTGAACCGAACACGACTTCCAGGCTCCATAGAGGTAAGATGAAGGTTTATATCACGAAAGAGCAGCTCGCTGGCAATACGCGAAAGTGCGTTTGGGACAAAGAGGAGAGTTTTGAGATCACGTCTAGGCAGGAAAAGCGCAATCTCTCGCCACACTTCTACAGAGAAGCGAGGTGAGTGATTGAGCTCTCTGAGTTGCTGCCGCAACGGTGAACACTGTTCTCCCTAGGTGCTGCAATGCCTACCATCTGGTGGAGATGTTGGGATTGAACGATTGCCTCGACGTCCTGGTTTTCGGGATCCGACTCCAACACGGAGTTGAGATCTGGGAAGGTGGTCAGGCGAGATGAGTGCGTGCCTACAACGGAAGTAAGTACCTTGCTGGGCGGAGGTATGGTAACCCGCAGCAAGCCTGCATTTAGCACGCAGTAAAAGAGGACGTGTAGGAGACAAGCCTGGAACCTGCAAGAGTGATGCAACTGCGGATTCGATGGTAGCACGACGTCTAAGTTGTCGACGTGGGTGAGGCATCGCTGAAAGTTAGGACACCACCGTGAACGCACCCCAGGGTGGGCAAACGTTGCAGCGCATACAAAAGCACGTCGGCTTTCTGGGCATCGTCGAGCTCGAGGGCGACATCGCGAATGTTCTCGTCGAGACGCATCGCGGTGACGTTGTTCAAACCCCGCATGACGCCTTTGTACTGTTTCACCAGCGCCCCGTCGGTGCTGTCACGGACGACCCTCGACCAACCCCACCCCGACAACTTTCCTCGTACAGCGAAATGGTGAACGTCATTTATTGTGACGACCTGCTGGCCCGCTGATGCTGATGAAGGTGTGGGGATGGATCCAGCCTGCTGGTACAGTGTGAAGACAGATCGTTCCAAGTGTTCCTCACGTACGTGTCTTCTTCTCGCAGTCGACGTTGGGCTCACGGTGCAGCGACAGACGCGAACAAGGTACAAGTTCAAGCAGGGGTCATTCCACTCGCTCAGCATCCGTGTAGCTTCGCCCCTGACACACGTCAACACCATGCCGCAACCTGCCCCAATTGTCGACTTTGCGTGGTATCCGGGCGCATCGAAACTCAACCCACCCGCCTATTGTCTCGTCGCGTCTGTCAGGGATTGTCCTGTCAAGTTGTTGGACGCAGGCGACGGTAGGGTGCGCAACGAGACGGCCTCAAATACATGGTCTGATCGTCCGATTAGCTTCGTGCATCCTACCCCATCGTTGATCACCGCGAACGGCATATTGCTCCCCATAGCTTGGCTTTTAATCTTACTGCCGACAAGTGCGAGCGTGTTCCTCTCTTCTCCCTTCGACCTGACTTGATCTTACTAGGTTGTATTGTGGGTTTGAAAACGCGATCGAGGTATTCGATGTGCAAAGACCGGGTGAGGGCGAGCGACTATCCACGACACCTTCAAAGAAAAGTAAAGATGGACTAAAAGGTGAGCGATCCATCGTTGATTACTGTTTGTGCGGCAATAAATCCCTTCTCCTTGCCTCGATTGCAAAGGCATTATCTCTACACTTGCTTTTTCGTATTCCCCGGAATACTATGCAGCCGGAAGTTTTACCCCCGCTACGCATGTGTTCGATAACATTGCCTTGTTCAACGAGTCAACCTCTGAACCCGCTTTGTCGATAGGCGGTGTAGCAGAATGGGAAAAGGGAGGTGTGACTCAGGTGAGCTTTTCCAGCCCCATCTTGCGTATTCAACACCTCAATCGTGCAGTTGATGTTCAACCCTACACGACCATATATTTTGTACGCTGCTTTTAGACGGAGCGAAAGGCTGTGGAGCTGGGACCTCAGAGGGGACGCGTCCGTGCCCTTATGTCGTTTTTCGAGAACGGTGGAACCAAACAGACTTGGTCATGAGAGCCTCACAAATCAAAAGTTGCGATTTGACGTTGAAGGTACGGGGAAATGGTTGGCACTTGGAAATCAGGTGTGTCTACCTGATCCAT
Organism: Tubosaeta aff. alveolata; assembly: GCA_038094535.1. Taxonomy (NCBI): domain Eukaryota; kingdom Fungi; phylum Basidiomycota; class Agaricomycetes; order Boletales; family Boletaceae; genus Tubosaeta; species Tubosaeta aff. alveolata. The sequence goes on from JBBPUG010000061.1 coordinate 18,277, forward strand.
AGACACGCTCGTCTGATTTGCGTCATAGCTTGGCGAGATTGCGATATATGATCTAGAGATTGAAAATGATAATGCTGACGGAGGTGACGCTGCAGGGGAGACGAGGCGTGTTGACCCCGCGTTGTCGTATAACGCACATGACGGTACGTTGGTGGTGCACCCCTCTTGAGTGACTCCAATGTTAATCGTTGTACCGCCGATACGTAGATGCTATCGGCGCCGTGGCATTCCATCCACTTGAACCGACCTTGCTTTCTGTTTCAGGTTCACGACATTTTGACGATACGGTTCTCATGGGAGACGACTCGGAGGAATCAGAATCTGACTCGAGCGATGAATCAACGGAGAGTGTTGGTGTGACAAGGAGAACGAGGCAACGCCCTCGAGTGTCTGTACGCGACGCGTCTATCAAAATGTGGGATTGCAGAGGGTCCTGGAGAAGTGAGCTGGGATCGTAACCTGGGTCGTGGTCATGGTCATAGCATAAGATGGGCGGCTATGTAAAACACGGTGATACTGAAAGAAAGAAATGGTGTATGAATATGATACGATTATGACCACAAAAATCAGCTGGCCACGATCATACAACTGTACCAGCTTTTGCTGCGATACGAGGCCAGAGATCAGCCTGTTCAAGTATATCAGATTGGATCATCATCAAAAGATTAGATGCATACACATTCTTTTGCGACAGGGCCGACGATGACGGAGCCCTTCATGTCACCTTTGTTGTTGACGATAACGCCTGCGTTGTCCTAGAGGAAGGGAAATTCAACCAAGACCGGCAATTCGTATGTAAAAGCAAACCTCAAAGTAGAGGAAGACACCATCTTTTCGCCGCCAAGCCTTGCGCTGGCGGACGACGACGATAGGCATGGCTGGAAAAGACCACATTAGCATCCCTGACCAAAACACCGACACAACCATTGCACAGGTTGTAGTCCTCTCACTCACTCTTCTTTCTCAATTCAGGTTTGCCCTTCTTGACGGATGCAACGACCATGTCGCCCACACCAGCGTCTGGTAGCCTGTTTAGATGGGCACCGAAACCATATGGTTCGATCAAGTAGAGCGATTTGGCACCGCTGTTGTCCGCGCAGTTCAGGACGGCACCGACGGGGAGACCGAGCGTGAGGCGATACTTCTTGCCAGTGACACCGACTAGGAAAGTCAGCGAGAGGTCTGGAAGTGTGTGTTGAGCGTACTCTTTTCTTTTGCCATGTTGATGTGTTGATACCAACGATGTTGACTGAGCAAGGTTTGCGTGCCGAGGTTCGGCATTCAAAACTATACAGTTTTATCGGGAATAGCCGGCTCTTCCCTCCTCGGCGCTCAATTGCTCAAACGTTCAGTTTCATCCTATACAGGCGTGTTTTTCCTTCTCCTCCTCCTCTGGTGAGCAAACCAGCGCCAGGGATTACGGAGCTTGGTGTGGATGGCTGTGCTAACGTGACATTCGGACTACCTTCGGCGATCAAGTTTTAAGTTGTTCTGTCAGCGTATGACTCACTACTGTTGTTTCAACCGTAAAAGACGGTTCACATCAGATCTTTGGCGCCGTCAGTCTTTCTTACTACCATCCATGCTTGACAACAAAGTGCAGCTTGGTGTTACTCTTACTGAGCCAGTTGTCTTTCTGCGTTCTTCCGACCCCTCGGGTCGACATACTGACTCAAATGATCCGCCCACCGTCGTGAGAGGTGTACTCACTCTTCATGTTCCCAAGCCAATCGGAATCTCACGTATTAACGTGGAGCTGTCTGGTACTCTGACAACCCACTACTCAGATGGTTCGTCCTATCACATATCTCTCCTGCACGGGCCTAATTGTCTACTACTTGCAGGAGTCGCGTCGCATCGCACAGACATCCAAGAGAAACAGAAGATATACTCTTCCATTGTTACCGTCTATTGTGCCGACCACGCTCTGCCTGGCATACGTGTCCCTTTCGAAGGACCCCCCAGCGATAGCTCCAATGAGCATGCAGCGCTAAATCCAAGTCCATCGCCTCAGCGCCAAAACGCCGTTAGTACGTATTTCCGTCTCAATCATGGGCATGCCTATTTTGCCACGTGCCCCGAGAACGCATCGCTGATACACTTCATTAAGGCATTCATCCTGATCTCGGCCCAACACCGCCATATTCCCCAGTGCCCCAGTCCCCGATTCGAGGTCAGCCAAGGACTAGCTCCTCCGAACAAGGCCCAAATAATATACTCGAAGAGCTGGGACAAGCGTTGAGAGATAGTTCGTATCGAGCTTTGTCGTTTTATTCGTCATTGAATACCTCGTCTGCAGCGGCCCCTCCATCTCCTCCGCATTCGATTGCGTTTTACCACTCCAACTCCACAGTGCACTCCGATGCATCCACTGTCTCGAATGAATCTCTCCACCTGGAAACTGATCACCCTCCGGTTACAGGTAACACTTCACTCCTTAGCAGCACTGAGGCACTCTCCCCCCTTCCGCACCAGTCCCCCTCACCAATCCGTCTCTCGCTCGCGCGATCTCACTCCTGCCCACGCAGAAATAATCCCGACCTTTCAAGCCCACCACCTTCCCGTTCCCGTTTCCGCCTTTCCATTAATAACGTTCTCGATACTGTCATGGAGGTTGCGTCCAAATCACCCCGCGGTATTGCAGGATCGGAAGAGAGGGAGCGTGGACGCGCAAGACTTAGGGCCAGCGCCGACAAGCACAGAATGGACATGACTAGCACTACGAAAACCCCAAGAGCGAACACGTGCCCCCATAGTCATGAACGTTATTTGCTTGGTCTAGGTCGTGTTCTCGGTTTGGAACGTGACGACCAGAAGGAGAAGGACGTGCAGCAAAAGTCAAAGGACCTTGACGGTTGCAAGGCATTCAAGCCAGGTATGCGCAAGTTGTTGCTCTGGTACTTGCTTATCAATGGCTTCCTTCATGTCTCAGGTACCTACAGTTACCCGATCTCCTTCCTCCTTCCGTCCAACCTCCCTCCAACGTTTTCCGCCCCTCGTGGATCACTTAATTACACCATTAAAGCTATTGCACATCGTCCTGGCACGTTCACGTCTAAGCTATCTTGCCAAGCTCCACTCCTAGTTGTTGCGGCGCCAAGTGCGGGCGCTGGTGAAGGAGGTGTGCCTGGAGATCCTGGTCCGCTGAACGTTCAAAGACAGTGGGAAGGGAAACTCGCGTATTCTTTCGAACTGAGTTCGCGTTTGTTCCTTCTTGGCTCTCAGCGTCATTTGGGAGCGTTGGCAAGCGACGCCAATTGCGCAACCGAATCCTTGGTCGAGATTGTGGCGGAGGCGGGAGTTGAGGCAGCATATGGTACGGCTGTACTAAATCTCACACTCTTACCCCTTGAGAAGGTCAAGATTTGGAGGTTGAGTATATTTGTCGACCAGCGCATTAGCTACTTTGATGGGAAAAAACATCTCAGGGATGAAGATGAGAGGCAGGTGAAGCTGTTGGAAGTGCAGGACAAGTGCCAGCTAGAGGAACTAGGTCTGGCGGATAAAGAATGGGTGCGAGCGGACAAGGATGGCTTTGTTCAAATGCCACTCCTTCCAACGCCCCTCTCTCCAGATCGATCACCGCTCCTGCAGCATATCCCGCCATCTACTGAACCTTCTATTCTAGCAGGACCTGGTCCATATATCCTCTCAACTAGTCTCGGACTCCCTCGTTGCGGTGACCGTGGACTGCGCTTTTCTATGAAGCACAAGAGTTCGTACGTGAGGGTGGAGCACACCTTGAGACTGATTATGAGGGTGCAAAACGTTGACCACGAGAGCACCCACATTGAAAACGGAACGAAGAAATGCTTCGATATCACGGTACAGACGCCGATTACAATCCTTTCCGTGAGCCTCGCTACTCCTTTCTGGCTACGAAATCAAGATTGACCACGTTGAATAGTGTCGTTGCGTCCCAGAGCAGCAGACGCTCCCCGTGTATTCCGAGTGTCCGGCGTGTCCGTGCAAGCCAGGTGTAGTGACACCATGTGAAGACGGAGATGAGCTCACGACTTGCGGGGTGAGGATGCCCTTCGAGAGTGAGGATGGGGCTGGTCAACCCTACCGGAGTGACGAACGCTCGAGGTCATCCTCGCGTGTCCGACCAAGCGGTCACACGTCGCATGTGGCCACGCTTGTCTCCACGCCGCAATCATCGCGGCCCCCCTCCCCTATCGCGCGATACGAACGGCTTGTGTCAGGATTGGAGAGCGAGGCTGGGGAAGCGCCACCATCTTACGAGAGCATTACTGCACGGTGACCACGATATCTTTTTGTCGTTGTACATATTCTGTGCTTTCTCACGTAACATTTACTTCCTCTCCTTGGTGTTTTCTTGTGGCGCACACCAATCGGATTCACGCGGCTACTTGCATCCGCACCACCCACTCAACCGAAGCCAGTCTGGCACACAAAAGCTCACCTCCATTTCATGTCACAACTGTCTCGTCTACGAACCCAAATGGTCGCTTTCCATCCCAACTCTGTGCTCAACAGGGCCGCTTGTTTTGACCTCGTGCCCAGCTTCTACTCTGTTTCGCTGAGTTACTATCGATATAAAACTCAGTAGTTGCAGCGGCGTCCAATTTTTGTCTTGCCAACGGACTGTCACCTCCATCAAATCCGACGTACGCATACCGTCCTACCTTGGCTTCTTCACCTCCGTTCTTCATGGCGATTGAAAGAAATAACCGCCACAATCTGCAGGACGTGGACGAAGCTAACATTGATGCGGTTTCCCGTTCCGGCATCCAGCCCCCTGCGGCCTCTGACGATGACGATGGATCGTCAGATACCTCGTCGATTCTGACTGAACTCGGAGCCGACGAATTTCCAGGCCACTTTAGAGAGCACGGTGGCCGGCTCTTCCATTCTCATGGTAACTTGCCATACCCACTGCCTGTCGACGGCGACGAACAAGCGGTGTGTTCGTACCCCCGTCCTCTCCTCCTGTACCTGAACCGGTCCCAGCGGCTAAACGCGCAGCACAAGATCCTTCGTGATCTCTTGGGCTCCCACTTTGTCGGTCCCGTCGCCCAAGTGTTGGCCAATGAGCCTGGCAGGCAGAAGCGCGCTCTCGACCTGTGTACCGGTACCGGTCGATGGTGCGTCATTTCATAGAATTCGTCCGTGATTCATCTAATCCGTCCACGTTGGATTTGTTTGGTAGGGTGATGGATATGGCAAGTCAATTTAAGCACGTCAGGTTTTCCGGCGTAGATATTGGTACGTACAGGGCACGTTGCCCGCTCGCAAGCTCAACTTTATTGGTCGTTCACTTCCGGGGCTAACTTTATTATCCTAGTTCCGATTGCGACTAGGCGTCCCCTCTCGAACGCCCATTTCGAAATCCTCGATGTCACCCAGCCCCTCCGGTGGCCCGACGGCGTTATGGACTTTGTCCATGCACGTAATATATCTCTTGCGGCATGTCACTTGATCGTGACACCCTATTCTCTCTCACACCATATCACAAACAGATACCCAATTATCCAGATATACTACGTGAAGCCGCCCGCGTTCTGCGACGTGGCGGCATTTTCTTCTCCGGCGAAATCGGCCGGAGTGTTGCATTCGCACCCGGTTACCCTGGCAACCCGGCTATCGATGCTCCCCGCGCCACACGCTTTTTCAAGGTCGTCAACGAGCTTCTGGAACGCGTTGGCCTCCCCGAGATGACGGACCACATCCCCCATTGGTTGGGAGTGACCGAGACGTTCACTAATGGCCGTATCCAAGATTACCTTCTTCCGATTGGAGACTGGCACCGGTCCTCGCGCCAAAAGGCTCTCGGCCGTGCTCACTTCAATGTGATGGCCGCGTTTGCGGACAGCCTGAGGCCCTTTTTGAGGGACCAAGGCGGGCTCACCGAGCGGGAAATAAGTGAGCTGATCGACGGACTTGTGCGCGATATGCGCCATGTCCCTGGCCTTGTGAGCGTCTACCACACTGTGTGGACCCTCAAGGCCTGAACGGTGTTCTACTCGGAACTCCATTCACCAAGAAGCTGTGCGGTGTTGTTTTGAAACTGCTTTGTTTGCTGCATGCTTTCTGTTGTTGTTCGTTCTGTCACCTGTTGTTTTGTTGTGCCGCGCTTTCTGTAGCTTGTTCCGTCCTGTTGTATCGTTTTGTTGTGCATTCGAATTGAAAACATTTGTGTTGTCTCCCATGTGATCACTCATTTGAAGCTCAGCAGATCCAAGTACAGGGATATGGTGGCCATTGAAGCTGAATTTTTGGCCGGCTTGCCCTTTAGGAGTCTCTTTACTTGTGCCATCCATTTCAGTTTTGCTAGCGCCGGTACTCGCCCGGCCGGGAACACGGTTAGGGCAAAATCATGTGTCCAACTGGACTATGTGGTTAATGCAAATACTTTGCAAGGTACATGAATCTTTGATACTAAGGACGTGCTAGGGCAAAACCTAGTGGCACAATAGAAAGCATGTCAGCGGAAGAGACAACGCTACAAGGTCCTAGGTCCATTCACTTGCAATTGCGGAAACCGCTCGCTGCTGAGGCCAGGGTATGCACTGGTAAGTCAATGCGAACACCTAACCCACACGAGGAATAGTACGTCCTCTGCACCCCGCGGCCAACCAACGTCCTACCCGTTCCTTGCATGCGACTATAGAAGGAGCGCGCAGGCGGGCCCCGTGTCCAGATCCCACCTGTGTCGCCTACACATGTTCTTCCGTCACGATCACTCAACATTGCAAGTGATGGTACCTTCCTGGTATCAACCGGTAACCTAAGAGGACGTTGCCACCAGCCAGATGGCGTATGCGCTGGATGATCCCGTCCACGCACTCTGATGGGTCTGTTGCAAACGTTCATGCTCATGTCCTTGCTGGCCCCTGGCGATAGCCTAGTACTTTCGGCAAAGAACCAAGGCGATGAGCTTCTCGGAGGCATCGGGACGCTTATAGTCGCCCTCGAAGAAGCTGCTATCGCGGTCGCGTCGGCGCGGCACCGATCTCAAGGCCCTCAAGTCCGATAGCGACAAGGTACATCCACCTGGATACTGACTGGCATAAGCATGAGCGTGCCCATGTCTTTGTCGGCTCCCTTCTCTCCGTGCGACCACCTTGGCCAGATTCTCGGATTCGAAGAGCTTTTTGGAAACTTTGCACATGATTGGATTGGCAACGCCGATAGTCTTTTGCTCGCGGAGTCTTAGTATCTGCCTGTCTCGAATCGATCTGTCGTATTTTAATGCGATCACCCCCAAGGGACACAAACCTTGTTGAATGTCTTTGGAATGCCATTCGTCACAGTGATCGAGTGGGGATCAGTTGCACACGATAGGCCGCGTTCAGTAAAAAAGTGACAACAATTTCAGAGAACAATAGAAAGAGTTTGTGCAGCAAACAGTGGGGTATCCGAATCTAGCGTCCATCGCGAGGAACTGGTCCAACAGATGCATTCCCCAACGACGCATTCCCGAGGTATCAAGTCCGCTTTGCATCGTTCACCCAGTTTTCAAAGAGGAACGGTCCCATTCAACCTAAAATCTCGGCTGCTCGCGCCAACCGAAAATGTGATCGTGCCATTCGGCTTAGCCCATCCTTGACGGACGACATCCCAAATTGACAAGTCATAGCGCGACAGTGTGATGGTTGCTTGGCCTGCCTGGCCAGGTTCGAGGTTGATGTTAGTGAATCCTTTGAGGACCGACGGAGGCTCGTGCGCCGATGCGGGGTGATGTATGTAGAGTTGGGGAACCTAGAAAGAATGCCGCAGTGGCGCGCCAGTCAACACAGATTAAAAGATGAATGATTTGAGCTTGCCTCGACACCAGAATGCGGGCCCGAGTTTGTGACATCAAATCTCACCTGGAATGCGGGCATGTGAAGCCTAGTCACAAGAAACGGAGGGCGGTCAGATCAAGCACCATTTATTGAAATAGAAGATAATACCAGAGAGCTGTGGACGAACCCTCAGCCAAAGGCGTTGCACCACCCGCAGCCCAGTTATCAACAAGCTTGGTCTCCGGGGTATCAGTAGAAGTAATGGGGATGATTGCAAGGTTAGAGTAACTAAAGGTCGTGTAGCTCAAACCAAAGCCGAACTCGTAACGAGGGGCAATTTTTTTCTAATACCGTGTTAGGAACATTAGCCGTTGAGCGTCGATGACTCACGGCGTCAAACCAGCGATAATCAATGTAGAGGCTACATGCTCGTTGAACATGTGGCAAAATAATTGAATTGAAAAACGCACCCCTCTTTGTAGTCAATGGGTAGGATTTCGGTCCCCCCACCACCCAAGGTAAGTTGAGCAGGATAGTCACTCGCCTTCTTGGCAATCGTGTACGGCAAGCGTCCATACGGGTTCCAATTTCCGTACAAAACATCCGCGACTGCATTGCCGGCTTCGTTGCCACCAAGGCTAGCCCAGACAATCTAATTCAAAAGATCAGTGACCAAGTGGACAAACATTAGCCCAGAAACACGAACGGCGGTGACATTCGGGTGCTCAACCCAAGGTTCGAGAATAAGGGGCCCAACGCTGTTTGTGACGACGATAGTGTTGTTATTTTGGGAGGCCACGGCGAGAATGAGCTTGTCTCCCTCGTGCCAAGCAGTCAGATTATTTCTGTCACCCATGTTTCCGTCAACCGTGATGTATTGCTACGTTGCAGATCAGCAGTCATGTGACAGCCAATGTCATTTGATCATACCTCTCCGGAGTCGGAGTTCACGAAAACGATGGCAACCTCCTGATCAACGACGGCACTTGCTGCTTGGACCAGATCCCAGTTGTCAAAGTCCCATGAGAAGATGGTTTGATCCACTCTAGCACGAGCTTGAATTGCTTCATATGGCTGGAAGAATAATCCGATTACATTCAAGAACTATCCGGTTTTGCAGTGCACGACTCACAGAGATGAGATACGAAAATCTGTCTGTTCTTTGACCGAAGTTAGCAAGCACACGGAGTTTGTTTTTAGTATGCACACCCGGATCCCCAACCCATGGCAAGAACACCAGTGGGGTCGCCGCCTTGGTCGGGATATTCGTTGGGCCCAGATTCAGGTGGGGCTGCATCACTTCCAACCAACACCATACTCTTGGGCTTCTTTAAAGGCAGTGCACCTTTGTTCTTGAGTAAGACGATACCGGCGGTCGCGACGTCCTTGACAACTTTGGCGTGATCGCTCTCCGCATTAACCTTTTGGTTGATAGGATCATTGACATGCCAGGAGTCTATGGTCGTCTTTGGGTACCCCTTATCCTGGTGCGTATAGTACCATGCAGCGACAATGCGCGTAGCCATGTCGTCGAGACGAGCCAAAGAGATAGTGTGGTTCTTCACATACGCGGTCAAATTTCCACCAAAGTAAGAATCGCCCGAGTCAAAAGTGATATCTCCAGGCATAGTCATCTATGAAAGATGTTAGCATTCTAGAGTGGGTGGTCGAGTTACACCAACATCAAGACCCTGAACAGCCGATAGCGTATTCATAGTCGCGGACCAATCGGACATGACAACTTAGGGCAACTTAGGACATGTCACCCAGAATGAAAGGAAGGTGCTTACAGCCTTGGAAACCGAATTCCCTCTTCAGTATGTCATTCAAGGTCTTGTTATTGTTGCAAGCATACGTGTCGTTGATCAGGTCTGAGTGGAAGATTAAACCCCAAGACTGAACTCGAGTGAGAGCAACTGACTATAGCTGCACATGATCGATGACACTCCAGCCATTACAGAGCGCAGGAACGGGTGCGCGTAGATTTCATGCTCAGTCCGGTCATCGACGTTGGACGAGGACTGGGTGCGCATCCACTCTTGCTCGCTGTGAATAAAGCGCAAGCAATTAATAAACACGCCAAAACGATCCAAGGCCACTCAACTTGTTGATGTAATGTTTGGCGGTGGCCTGAACGCCTGCAGATTGCAAACCGAGGATGGTTTCGTAGGCAGCTTCTCCAGTGAGGAACGGATCAGCACCGAAACCTTCCCAGTTACGGCCACCATTGGCAACGCGACCCATGTTCATCATGGGACCAAGAGCAATATTGACACCCTTGGCCTTGAACTCCTGGCCCATGGCGACACCACGTGCCCGAATCAAAGCGCGATTCCATCTAGAATAGAAAGTGTTCAGATTGTTGTACCAAATTATGATGGATGACCTACGATGAGGCAGCCGTCACACCGGCTGGGAACGAGGAGACCAGATCCGTGAAACGGACCCCAAGGGGCGAGTCCTATCTCAAACTTGAGAAGGGGGAACCATCGCCAACACCAGGTCACCTACCTGGAGGCAAAGCCCAGGGAAGTCGACCACTGCGGGGATGTTTCCCACACAAGGGCCATTCGCCCAGCCGACACCAGTAGTGATATTAACCTTTTGTTCAATGGTATAGCTGGAAATCTACCGGACAGTACAAACGGGATGGATAGCAAAGTAAATCAACCGGCAAGCGAGTCTAAAGAAAAAAACACAAACCAATGCTCGGGCCTTTGAATATGCGGTGGACCAAGCAGGTGCAAAATCGGGCACGACGCCTGAGTCAGAGCTAACTGGGGGAGGATGTAGCGGGTCGGTGTCAGGGAAAAGCGGTGGTTCCGGGGCAAGGGTCGGTGTGGGGAAAGGAGTGAATGGGTAGGACGAGATTGGGATGGTATGGGGCCCAGCCTGGGTGGGTGCGCCCGCGGTCGGCTTTGAGTGTGTAGGGGAAGAGCTATGGTTAGATGGGTGTTCTGTTGGAGTAGAGTTAGAAGGAGCGGAGGTGTGGTTGCGCGCGAAGGTGTACGGTGCAAGCAAAAGAAGAAAGGAAAACCCGCAGAGCCTTCGCGCCATCTTGGGAGGGCAAAAAACGAGTTCAAGGCGAACATTCTCCGTCGGTTATTTAAGGGCAGCTGTGCGACTTACAACAATCCTCGTGACGAAATCGGATCGGTGACATTTTGCCAGGAAGAAGTTGATGGGTGTCAATCCTTCAAGTCATTCTGCACGGCGCACCTTTGGATGAGATCCGGCCGGTCACTATTCGGCTGAGTTGGCAGACAGCACTGACCGTACTCTGTCGTGTGGCAACTGCCAGTGCGCAGGTGCAGCGGCCACGCGCACTGGTTACCTCCATTCAATGAAACAGACAGCCTTCTAAAGGCCGATCCACGTGCCAGCGCTGTTCGGAATCCAGACTCGCCCTTAATCCAAGTCCTTGTATGGTAGTATGGAGTATGTACGTTGTCTTCGTCACTAGGTGTGCAGTAATAGCCTAGACCGTCTCGCCTCCAACTTAGAATCCTTCAATGCCTTGCCCTCTGGGGTGCTCACCCCTCCTGCCATAGCTCCCGGTACACCCGCCGCCCCGTTCGGCTGAGCAACAACGGTGGAAAACACAACAGCGTCGCAATCCAATATGCTCCCGGTCTGTTGTCCTTCTTGAGCTCGTATGTCGCAGGCGCAAACCACCTATTATCTATCCTCTGGTCTTCCACGACTGCAGGCCCTGCCTTATCGCTTTCCTGTGCCTGCACAAGCTTGATCAGGTGCCCAACGGATTCATACACTTCACCTGTGCAACGACGCGGTCAGTCCGTGGCATTATTCAAGCGAGCAGTACGCGATGATGGACATAGAACCAAATTTGACACGAACCCGTACGGAGTCCTTTGTTTTGGAGGTCTTGATCGAGATTTCCGTTATAATAGTCATGACTCAGATTCCAAAACGCCTCATTCTTCACGATCTTGTCGCGCACTGACTCTGTATGATGACGTTGCGTCTGTAAGAGTCCTCTTTAGAAGTAAACTCAACCCACCGTCCGTGCTTAGGAAGCCCAACACAGTACTCGCAGCAAGAATCACGCTAGCCTGTCGGTCCCTGAGCAGACTTAACAAACCGCCGACTAGTGCTGTGCGCAGCTCCTCTACGCGAATAAATCATTAAGCATTCCATTGGGAAAAGGGCTGGATTCTGTATACCTTCTGCAGAGAAGAACCACAACGCCTCCATCGCAATTTTTTGTACTCTCCGCTGTGGAGCACGCAGCGCGCTCACTATGGGCTGAATCAAACTTTGCATGTCCCGAGTTGGGAGCGAACGTTCATCTGCAGAGAAGTAAGTGGTAGAAGATTGGATGAGGCGGGATAATGCCAACCGAATCTTGCGATGATCCGTAGATAGTGCAAACCCGCATACTTGCTCTCATATCGTTCGGAATCAATCATCTCACGAAGGGTATCGATCACACCAGTTTTTAGGACCGCAAACCACAAACGTTCTGTGAAGCAGTTGGTCGAGCATATTCCGGGACAACTGCCGTCCTCTGGACTTACCACACTTGAATAGTTCAGCTAGGACCTGAAGTCCATCTTCTCCTCGTAAGCCATCGAACCAACGATTCTGAAGCATGTTCATGATAGCTATGGCGACTGACTCGTCGGCGGATACCATTATCGCAATATCATCTAACGGAGCAGCCACGTAAGGCTATGCGGGTCATAGACCTTTAGGGACCCACCAATCCTCACGAGCCGCGCTAGTGTCGAGGCGGCAGAAAGAGCAGTTGATTTTTGGTGGAGCTGCCCGATGAGATGGGGGATTGTCTTGGCTGCCTTGATTGCCTCCGTCACATCCTTTCTTGCCACTATTGCTATTTTGAGCGCTGGAGTAAACGAGATGCAGTACCGCGCACCCAGTGTGTTTCCAAAGGTCTCCAAAGCGAGGAGAGCACCATCACTCTTGGCTGGAAGATGGCATTGTGCCCGTTTCGCAAGTTTTCCCAGATAATCATTCCCCAGCAATTCTTGTCGGACATCGGCTGTCGAGAATTTCAGTCAGTCATATTACTACAACTGGGAGCGAATATGCGGGAATACCGTGCTGAAGGAAATTGATCAGTGCACCACATGTGGATTGCTTGGTCCCATCAGAACACTGTTCGAGCATGTCAAGGAAAATGGGGAGCACTCCGGATCGCAGCATGTTCCTTCGTAGGTCGTCTATGAACCGTATTAGAAACGTGTCTTCCTCTCGACACCCTCGTGGACTTACCCTCTGGAAGGAGGGAGCACGACACACGGGTCGCCACCGGTGCGACGAAGTCATCAAATTTCTTGACCAGTTTGATAAGAGTAGCGACAATGGGTCCATTTTTTATGGCCGCTCTAGGCGCATCGAGAGACGTCAGCAGAAGGCCAAGAGGCAACAGGGGCGTACACATCTTCCCTCGCTATCCCTTCCACGATGCTTAACACGGCAACCAGCACAGGATTACCTGTCGAGATCGATCTGAGCCTAATGTGTGCTCGCTCAAGCCAAGTCGCTTACAGTTTGAATGCAGGGCCTCGATGATATCACCCACCAATCCTCCCTCGATGAGTTTTGTGGCAACTCCGTCGTCCACTAAGGCAGATATCATCAAGAGTTACCGGACAAGCCTGAACAATGTCGACGTACACTTCATTAACATGGACAAAGCTTGCGCACTATGAAAAGCCACAGTAGAAGTTCCTTCTTCATGTTTGCTAATTCGCATATTGTCGCAGTATTCGACGAGCATTCTCAGATGCACGTTGTTTATTAGTCGTCCTTTTAAATCCGGTCGCTTACAAAGGGATGGCATCCACATGCAAGCACGACGGCATTGATCGGGGCTTTTTAAAAGCCCAGAGATGTCCTCCGTGATTTTCTGTGCAAGTTCGCCTTGAGTTGTCTCCAGAGGCCAATCCCATCCCAATTCACAATAGATAACCGCGGCGCTGAGCCGCACTAACGGGTCTCTGCTTTGCAAAAAGGTGGCCAAGATCTGTTTTGCATCCTGGTAGAGACTGAGAGCATTTTTGTAGTCATCTGGATAGGTCTCATCTCAAATTGCAAGGAATATGAGATATCAACCCACCAAAACCCGTTAGGAAAGCGAGGCGATCCAACGCATTGAGGACTGATTGGCCATTCTTAAGATCGTCGAGTAGCGTATGGACAACACGATCATCGAAAATGTCTTTTTCCCATAAATCCGGCAAATTCTGAAGGCGCTGATGGCTGGCCACATCATTCCAGAACATTGGCTCCGGCCACGGTATGGGGTTGTTGTAGAACTGAGCGCCAGGCTTGTAGTTGTTCTTGAAGAGCACCGACACATGCACTTTTTGTCCAGGAAGTATTCTTCGAGGATCTCCGCAATGAGGCCTGCTGTGAGGTAAGATAAGGATCTGAATATGAAACATTAGATTACCTGGAAGTGTGCCGATCCGAATTATAATACAGTAAACGCCTGAGAGGCATCAATTCCACTACCCACCATGCGGGGGTCAGAGAAGGCGTGATCTGCTTGTTCAAATCATCAATCTTCCACATCACGTCAGCGGGCACCATTTCCAGTCCGGCAGCAATCGCTTGACTTCGCATCCACAGTAGAGGAATGTCTCCAGACTGGAGCTTCTCGTTCTGTCTGTTCCCACCGCCACTTTTTGATCTCGGCATCAGCGAGGAAACCCCATTTAGCTGATGGCAGACCTACACGTCCGAATGACTGCCCGCAAACCACACCTCTTTGATGCGGCCATCGTCACTATTACTGGATCGTCCACCGTATACATACTCTGGCAAGAACTTCACGCGCCGCTCATCCAAGGCCAACGCATGTCGAAAATAGCAGATATGTTCACAGGAGGTCGTCGTTCCAGGCAGAGGCCTGCTCCTCCCGATACCAACCGACGATACAGTGTCCCTGAAATGACGAGGATAAGTACGTGCTGAAGGGACCAGAGTCACGAAAAGATCCACCAGACACCGACAAAATGAATATGGACGTTGGTTCGACAGAATGTCTTTTGAAACGTTTGCGCCAATACAGCATACTCGACCTTCTTCTCAGACTGTTTCGTCACGGGTTTGCTGATTACACTGGCAGGTCCCGTTAAGCTAGGGTCGTCGTCGTCCGTTTTTGAATATAAATCAAAGGCACTGCAAACCACATTAGATGCAAAGAGAGTAAAGTACATAGAGAATTACAAAGGTATCTGTTCATTGTTTCCTGGCAGCAGCAGCCCAACCTTTGTAATTTCGATCGGTGGTGGCAAAGACAATAGCTCTGGAAAGCGAACTTACTCGAGCAATCATGCCAGCCAATGTTCGGACTTGGTAAGCACCGCGCGAAAAGCCTGGAACACGAGTGAGACACAAGCGGGATAGACAGAAGAGAGTATGGCGTCTCACCAAACAAAAAGATTCTATCGCCATCTCGATAATTGTCTGAGAGCCAGCGGTAGGAAGCCATGATGACCTTATGGAGGTTTCTAGACAAAGATGAGACGATTTGCGAAAGAACCTAATGCAACGACATGCCGGCCAAACATCATATCTAGGTCGCTGGAAAATCGATGGCGCAGAGATGCACCCGTAACTTGAGCGATTGTACCAAGCCCACTGCTGTAGTAGGTAAGCTGCTTATCATTTTTCGAGACGTGACTGTAAAGCTCGACAATGTTCGTATTCTAAGGTTAAAGGCAGGTGAGTCAAGCGATCTGAAGTGGCATCAGTGGCACCTTTTTATTAAAGCGATTGGACGTTCCGTCGATGCACACCACAAGATTCCTCGAGTTCAAAGACTCAGACTCGGAACATTTGAAAGCTTGAGGGACGCGACTCGGGCCTTCCTGCGTGGTCATTGCAAAAGCTGGGGCTGACCTCGAAGTGTGGGAGTGAAATCAACTATCGGTAAGAAGTGGTTGTGGGCTGAGGCGAGGCATTCGATGCGGTCGACATACACGAGGAAAACACGAGGTTGCATGGGTGTTCAACGGTCTGGAACGCGTGAACGCTGGGGAATATCGGAACCGTCGTGATTGATCAAAATTAGCGCGCGCACCTTTCGATGCTCATACCTTGCGTTCAACCCATTGGGATAAAGGAGTTGGACACAAGGGACACTTCATCAAAAAGTTAGGCTGGGGCTAAGCGAGGAAAAACGCAGGATTTTTCCACCCAAAAAGGTTGGGCCAGGAACCTGTTCTTTGCCGAGGTGTGTCCACCAATCAGAGTATTCGAAAGCCAGTGTGCCAAGAGTTGGAAAGTTGACAAGCAATAACGTCACTCGACCGCTATGCAGATGTTGGCATAGAGATTAAGTGGCTGTGCTCGCTTGATTTTTTAAAACCCGCGAAGTATCGTCGGCTTGTCGGCTTCTATGACGAAATTGTCCTTACAATCAGATCACTTTCAGTCCTCACTCACTTTCCAACATGCGCGCTTATTACTTTGACGATACTCCAGGCGATCAGCGTCTCGCCCACGACTCTGGTACGCCCGTGGACGATGTCACCCTGGCCTCTATCGGTGTCCTCCACTGGCACATCCCCGTCCCCCCTCCTTCAATAGGCGAGTACTCCAAAGTCGACGCTGTCGCCCGGGAGCGCGGATACAAGAACAGAGACGTGATCACCATCACAAAGACAGGCCTCGGCGATCTCTATGAGGCAAAGCTCAAGAGTTTCTATGAAGAGTCCGTTTGTTCTGTTTCTCTTTATGCTTGGACGCCTATCAGAGACTTTGTGTCACAGACACATGCACGAAGACGAGGAGATCAGGTATATTCTCGAAGGCAGCGGCTTCTTCGATGTTCGTGGTAAGTCCGTATACCCTCGTGCCGCACTTCCAGTTTGACCGTCACGGTTATCGATAGAGCATCCCACCGACAAGTGGATCCGATGCGCACTTGATACCGGCGACCTCATGGTCCTTCCCGCCGGCATCTACCATCGTTTCACGCTTGATGAGAAGAACGTGATTAAGGCAATGCGCTTGTTCAAGGCAGGTTCTCCAAATACCGTCGCCCACGTCTCATACTTACCTCCAGTTCATCAGGACGAGCCTAAGTGGACGCCTTACAATAGGGGTGAGGCCACAGATATCAATCCGTACAGGCTGGAATACCTGAAGAGCATCATTGTAAATTGAGTCCTGCTAGGGGTGCTTCTTAGATATATGTAGTCGCATCTTCCTGCATCAATCCCAAACGATCGTGAATTAGCGCGAGCGTCAATGAACACTTGAACATCGGAGCGACGGAGCATCGTAACCCCATTACCACGAAATATTTATCGAATAATAATAAACCGGTCTGAGCGCAGTCTATTGTTGACCGTTCCCAGCGGCCTCACCAACTGTTTGAAGCAACTTGTTCCACTCAATTACTTTTGGGTGTGCTACAACCTGATACGTTTTCGGACGAAGATCTCCAAAGAAGAGCAAATCTGACTCACCTTCTTTGGGTCGAATCGCAGGACTTGCAACCCATCCAAGGATGCAGCCCGAGAAAGAGCGACATAGCTCTGACCTACGCCCCTTCAGTATCAGGGCCTTGAACAGCCATAGCTCTGCCTTACCTTTCTCAAATACTTTTCCAAGGTCGACCTTAACCCGCCGGATGGTCTGACCCTGGCTTTTGTGGATTGACATGGCCCAAGCAAGAATCAGGGGAACCTGCAGAACGGAAGGCTGAGGTCCCAGACGATAATCTCCGACCAACGACATACCTGCATCCGCCGCGCAAGCACTTTCCCTTCGGAGTCCTCCACTCTGAACTCCTCCCTCATCACCAGCACTGCCTCCTTGCCCCCTTCAGGCGTCGGGAATTCCACAAGCGGAAACGCCTCCTCTTCTTTCTGCGATACAGGGAGCGCACCCTTAAGACCTGTTTCCCCACTCTTGATGTTCTCCTTCTCCACGGGTCCCTCTGTTGCGTTGACTAAACAACCATCCGAGGTTACCTTCGCCTTGCGAACGAACCCTGTCGTTTTTGGAGACACGGGACGCTTGTTGTCACTTTCCCCGTGGGTCATCCTCATAACATCACGATATCTAAAGAAACCAACCACCCGTCCAACACATCCATTCACGAGCATTTCGTCCACATTCTTGACGAGCATGACTTGGGCGCCTTTCTTCAGCTCGAGTGTCTTTTCTGCAAGCATGCCGGAGAGAAGCCCTTGGTGTTTATCATATCCTGATGGCAGCGCACTCGTAGGTTTGTAAAGTGCGCGACTTGAACCAGATACAGTCTTCGCAGGAACATTCGAGAAGGATTTCTGCGTACTTGGGGAATTCGGAAACGTGTCATGTGAATGGAATGTGTGAAGGACATATGGTAATGCCTTGAGACGAGCAGAGTTTGCATTCGATACTTCATGTCTCATTGGGAATAGCTCCGTCGGCATAATATTAGGTGCCGATGGCGGTGGGAGCGGGAGTGGTCGAGAGAGGGACTTGAATGTTGCGCATGCATGAGCAGAAATTGATCCGAGTCGCATCTCGTTCAAAAGAGACACAAAATCTGAACGAGGTATGAGGTTTCAAGGCATACACAATCAAAAAGCAGTGCCTACGATCATCCTTTTGTCGGAATACTTTACTGAGCGTGATAGTATGTTCTATGCAAGACTTCCAAGCCTCGCTTTCGAACGCAAAGAAGGTGTCTTCCTTGGACACAGGTGGGAGCTGGAAAAAATCCCCAGTGACCACGAGCTAAGAGTGATCAGCTAGTGTTCAAGGCTATATGGATATGCATACCTGAATGCCCCCAAATGGCTCGTTTATCTTCTTTCGAAGGCGTTCTGCCAATGCTGCGAGTGTGTTGAACAAGTGTCCGTCAACCATAGATACTGCAATACCAGTATTCGGCATCATGAGGATGATTGTCGCGGCGCATATACTCACTTTCGTCGATAATCATCACCTTGACATTTTTCCATCGTCGATGCGCAGGGGTACATGTTCGTATACATCTTACTTGAGAGTCAATGTCATTGCTTCCGGGTGTAACAGCACCCCAAGAATGGACTGTCATTCCTGAACATGGATAATATCAGACCAATGAGATCAATTTAAGAACACGCCACCACACTTGCCTCCGATGTTGGATGCTGCCATTCCAGTGCTCGCGGTGATGGCAATAGAATCTAATTCATTGGCGTGCTTTCGTTTTAATGCCGATATGATTGCCCTCAATAGCAGCGACTTTCCTGTTCCTGTATAGTGCCAATTGTCAGTGAGATGACCACCCGTGTCCGACGTGTGGCCAATCAAGCCCTCGAAGAGGGAACGCGCACCTGCAGGACCAGTAAAAAATACATTCTTCCCTTGTTCTACGACGAGCTGAAGCACATCGTTTTGTTCTTCGCTGAGTCCAGCGACGGAGGTCGTCTTGTCGGTGCCACAGGTAGTACTGAGTGAGACACGGGGCGTGAAGAAGGCATTTATCTTTAACTGTTTAGACATCCTGGATTTGTCGAGGCCATCCTCTTCCGTTCGATTGCTCGACTTGCGCTTCTTGGTGTTGCTGGCGATTTGATTCAGTGGCTTCTTCGACGCCATGGCGGAGAAGAATAATCGCGACGAGCCAACACGTGCCTCACGTGCATTGACTTTCGTTTCACTTCACCAAAGTGGGTCTACTACATCTTGCCATCTGCCCATGCGCACCCACTTCATGGATGACACTTCTGGCGACTTTGAGCACGTCCCATACGATTCTGTGACGATAGCAGCATACGACAACGTGCTTCTGGGGGAGGGATCACAATGTTCACAACGTCGATGAGTCCCAGGGCGACGAGCTTGGGACAAGGAGCAAGAGTTCCTCATGAATATGCATCAATAATTGACCATTGGGTCCGATTGAACCAATAACCCACTCCCCACTATGCACACGCACGGGGACGAAGAGATCAGGCAAGTATTCTTGGTACTGTACTTTGATGGGCATGGTAGGCGCTTTGAGTCGTCGCCGAATTGATCCAGTCTCTGCAGGATACTGATGCCCCCCCTAGAGCATGCTACCGACTCATGGGTCCGTTGCCACATAGGCGCTAGCGATCTTCTGATGCCTCCCTGCCGGCATATACCACCTTGGACGTAACAAACCATATGCAGATTATGCGGCCGTTCGAGGTCGGACCTGTTCTCTTTCCATCACGAATCTCGAAGCTGGTAGACCTGATCATCTATCTATTCAGGGTAACCCAAGTGGGTGGCACACGATCGCGGAATGAGACCAACCTCAACCAATCCGTGTCCAATTCCTGAAGTGTATTAAGGTTCATTGAAACGTTACTTCTGGTATCCAACTTGACCCAAAAACTGAGGCGTTACGATATGTTTAGTCAACTTCAGAATTCACTTGAGCCTTTCCTGCCGCCATAATACCACCCACCGCTCACAATCCAGGTCGTGGGTCCCTTTTTGACGAAATGGCCTACGATGCTCGATCAAGTCTAGCTTGTAGACCACAGAATCTCAAAACCTGGTGTCAACTCTGACATACACGTGTAATTTTCCTCTGGTAACTCGTCCCCTAGACACTAAAGTTTGAAACAGCGCGAAGAAGCTGTCATAAGGGTTTCGAGTTCGAACATGCCGGTTCTGTCCGCTACGCCCATTTATAAACGCATTTGTCGAGCACCCGACCGTGACCCTTGCTGCTCCCATGCCTCGAGTTGCCATTGCTACTCTTCTCGTTCCATTTATCTCCGGGACACTCGCTCAAACTTGGTATGGGCTCTCCGTCTTCATTACCAAATTCCATAATATTGACCGTCGTTCGTTCTCGTCAAATTGCCAGGTGCGGAAAGCACTACAAGTCCACGCAAAGCCCCGTTGCACCTGGGGGAAATTTTCCACTTCCATCACCATCCTCTGATCCCCTCCTGGCTCTCCGCTGTACACCAGCTATTCGCCCTTACCTCGCAGAAGATGTCGGGTCCCTTGCAACCATCCTAATCGACACACCAGTCGTACACTACAACATCCCGGATGCAAAGCCCATCCAGCTCTCTAGCTCCTGCGACATGCTTAACGTGACTGTTAACCTGGATGGACGGGCCCTCGCCGCCGGCGCCGTACCATTAAATGCGACTGCGTACGAATTGCAGTTCACTTTAGAGGGTATTATACCGCAGAAGACACCGTACAATCTTTCCTGCGAAGCAACGCACGAGATGACTCCACAAGCCTTTTCAGCAACAACCATGTTGTCTATCTTACCAAATCCGACGAATGGCTCGGTGACAAAGATGGATCTTCGCACAGGCGCTTTATTGGCCAAGCCTGCCACCGGGCTTGGAGGGTCATACGAACCTGTGTTTCCGATCGGATTTTACACTTACTTCGACGGGTATCTGGCCTCGAACCTTTCAGTGATCAATGAGCTGAAGGAACAAGGGTAAATTTCCATCCACCGTTCCTTTGCGTATTTATACTCATGCTCCTACAGATTCACAATTGTATGTCCACCCTCCGAGAGGATTCCAGCATTGACACAGAATACAGATTCACCCGGTTCCGACATTTGACAACACGACCATGTTGAACCTCGTTCTCGATCGAATGCAAGAAGTTGGACTATACCTTATGTACGACATGCGCTCCACCTACATGAACGACACCTCCGTTACAGAGCAAGTCAATGCAATCAAAAATCGCCCGAACCTCCTTCTTTGGTACACTGGCGACGAACCCGATGGGACCTCAGATCCCCTGAACGCCACCACGATTGCCTACGATCTGATATATGGCCTGGATGGGTACCATCCTGTCAGCCTGGTCCTCAACTGCGAGGACTACTACTGGTCTTCATACACAGCTGGTACGGACATCGTTATGCAAGACGTGTATATGATTGGAAACAACGTCACCTGGTCCACCGAGTGGAACACGACCTGCACGCCAGACTACGGCGACTGTGGTTGTGACAACTGTTTGAGCATTCCTGCAGGAGATACTGCGGCTGTACCGCCCAACTCAACATATTACGGTTCCGAATACGTACCCGCCAACAGCGGCATCGGAACATACCGCGATATCAGCGATCGTGTCGCTAGCTTCAAGAATCGGCTGGAAGTGATGGGCTGGGAGCGTACAAAGGCTGTATGGACTGTTCCACAGGCGTTTGGTGGAAGCGAGTGAGTGGTGCCCAAGGTTGGACGTTGTCCCCTCTGAATAAAACGGTGTTAGATATTGGTCGCGGACGCCGACAGGGGAAGAGTGGGTGGTGCAGAGCATCATGGGTATCAACCAGGGTGCGTTGGGGGTTGTTCCGTGGAACGACCCGACACCGGCGGATATCAAGAGTGCTGCATCGGTGTTTGCGCTGAGACTGCCCGAGATCACGCCTTACTTGTTCGATCCTGCGTCCGTGCGTACGTCATACTTTGTCGGGGGAGCCTCTGTGGCGACGTGGCGACGAGGAGCAGAAACACTTGTTTTGGCGACGAACACAAACTACGTGGATCAGACGGTCAGTTGGGCAACCTTGAGTCTTGGAGGGGGTGGTGCGAAGAAGGTGTTTGCGAGTGGGACTGCCGAGATGGTGCCTGGTGGGTTTATGCTTGGACCTGTGGGCTCTGGAGCATTCGTGGTCACCGCCTGAGGACACCAATGTCACGAACAAGGACTTTTTTGCTGCAAAGGACAGCATTGAAGTCTCTACCGGTATGATATGTGTATCGTCGGGCCTTATTTATTTATCAGTTGAAGGGGCCGATCACGTTTGTGTCAATTGCTCGGATGCGCAAAGGGATAAACGCTAAACCCTTGTTCGACGAAGCATGTCTGTTTGCACTCGCTCCACTCTTGACCCCTACCTCTTACATCGCCCGCACACATACGATGTCGGTAATGCGAATGGTGTTATTACATCAGAACTTTTACAAAAATCTTTTCCTACTTTATTCCGCTTTTCAGCGCTTTTCCCACATGCTGAGCCGTGAGTGTAATAATCTTACTTAAGCTACGTTTGAGTCTGAAAAGATTTTTGTAAAAGTTCTGATGTAGTCTTGCAGTGATGTACATGTGCTCGCCCTCAAACCACGGAACCATTGCGTCAGTTCTTTCACTACTAGTACCACGCCTCCGCCTCATATACCGACATATCTTTCACTAGCGTTCCGAGCAGCGTCGGTCGTCCGAGTCGGTGCCTCAGCATTCCTCCATTTGGGGGAAGCAAGCGATATTTTTGTCACTGCAGTAACTGTCCAAACTAGTTCTGCTCACAATACGCTAAACAACCACAAAGTGGCTGGTCGAGGGAAATGCATTTACGCATCCCCGCTGGCCAACGGGGAGTGTGGGACTCAGGCTATGTGTGATCTACGGAGGGTGGGGAACAGGGTAACCTAATACCTCAGGTTTTGGTTACCTGGCAATCAAGGAGGAGATTGGTGTTTTCTCAGACCGCGGTCAGGATGGATCCGCTCGCCACCGGTCTAGGGAGAGGGGCGAGTTTAGTACTCTGGCAGAGACGCCTTGATCGAGCTGACTGAATGGAGGGAATACACCCATGTTGGTGGAACTGCACGGCGCAGAGTGGGCTGGGTCAGGCTGTGTCGCCCAAACCCACAAAAATAGACTTACTACTGTTAGTAGCGGATTCATCGTCCTTTGACTAGTTAGCGACCAGGATGGAAGGTCGGTCGGTACTCCCGGCCCGACACTCACTCAACCTCTCGGAGTCTGACGAAGCCACTTCGTTTGACCGCATGATCCGCTGCAGGCTCCGATTGGTCGAAAGTACAGCAAACTCCGCCAGCTAAGCGCGCTTAGCTGCTATCTGAGTGCTAAAAACAACGCTTAGCACAATCGCTAGAACTTCGGCTGTGTGAGGGGGCGCGGTCACTTCCGTGACCTGTCAAGCAATGTAAAGGGCGAAGGCTGTCATTCCAATCTGGAGACCTCAGGCCTGGCCTCAGCTCCTGACTCCCAGAATATCTCTCATACTATATCTTGGTGATATATTATATTTAACTTAACTGTTTGTTAATGTTTTCGTATTTCCACCAATCAGAAGGCTGAGATCCGTCACGCACAACCTACCGTAAGCTGTCAAACACTAGGCGGCTTGAGCGCTCATTTCAAACTGTTGCTCGACAGATGTCGAAGCACACCCATTTATAAATGCATGGTCGAACACCCGACCGTGGCTCTTACTGCTCCCATGCGTCGAGTTGTTATTGCTACTTTCCTCGTTCCATATCTCTCCGGAACATTCGCTCAGACTTGGTATGGGTTCCCCGTCTTCAATACTAAATTCCATAATGTTGACTGTTATTCGTTCCTGTCAACCTGCTAGGTGCGGAAAGCACTACAAGTCCACGCAGAGTCCCGTTGCACCCGGGGGAAAATTTCCACTTCCATCATCATCCTCTGATCCACTCCTCGCTCTCCGCTGTGCACCTGCTATTCGCCCTTACCTCGCAGAAGATGTTGGGTCCCTTGCAACCATCCTAATCGACACACCAGTCGTACACTACAACATCCCGGATGCAAAGCCCATCCAGCTCTCTAACTACTGCAACATGCTTAACGTGACTGTTAGCCTGGATGGACGGGCCCTCGCCGCCGGGGCCGTACCATTAAATGCGACTGCGTACGAATTGCAGTTCACTCTAGAGGGTATCATGCCGCAAAAGGCATCGTACAACCTTTCCTGCGAAGCAACATACGAGATATCCCCATTGGCTCCACAAGCCTTTTCAGCAACAACCATGTTGTCTATCTTACCAAATCCGACGGATGGCTCGGTGACAAAGATGGATCTTCGCACAGGCGCGTTGTTGGCCAAACCCGCTACCGGGCTTGGAGGGTCATACGAACCTGTGTTTCCGATCGGATTTTACACTGACTTTGGCGGGTATCTGGCCTCGAACCTTTCAGTGATCAATGAGCTGAAGGAACAAGGGTAAATTCCGTCCGCCGTTCCCTTGCGTATTTTTGCTTACACTCCTACAGATTCACAATTGTATGTCCACCCTCCGAGAGGATCCCAGCATTGACACAGAATACAGGTTCACCCGGTTCCGACATTTGACAACATGACCATGTTGAACCTCGTTCTCGATCGAATGCAAGAAGTTGGACTATACCTTGTGTATGACATGCGCTCCACCTACATGAACGACACCTCCGTTACAGAGCAAGTCAATGCAATCAAAAATCGTCCGAACCTCCTTCTTTGGTACACTGGCGACGAACCCGATGGGACCTCAGATCCCCTGAACGCCACCACTATTGCCTATGATCTGATCTATAGCCTGGATGGGTACCATCCTGTCAGTCTAGTCCTCAACTGCGAGGACTACTACTGGTCTTCATACACAGCTGGTACGGACATCGTCATGCAAGACGTGTATATGGTCGGAAACAACCTCACCTGGTCCAAAGTATGGAACACGACCTGCACACCAGATTACGGCGACTGCGGTTGTGACAATTGTTTGAGCATTCCTGCAGGAGATACTGCGGCTGTACCGCCCAACTCAACATATTACGGTTCCGAATACGTACCTGCGAACAGCGGCATCGGAACATACCGCGATATCAGCGATCGCGTTGCTAGCTTCAAGAATCGGCTGGAAGTGATGGGCTGGGAGCGTACAAAGGCTGTATGGACTGTTCCGCAGGCGTTTGGTGGAAGCGAGTGAGTGGTGGTCAAGGTTAGATGTTGTTCCCTCTGACTAAAACGGTGTCAGATTTTGGCTGTGGGCGCCAACAGGGGAAGAGTGGGTGGTGCAGAGCATCATGGGTATCAACCAGGGTGCGTTGGGGGTTGTTCCGTGGATTGACCCGACACCGGCGGATATCAAGAGTGCTGCATCGGTGTTTGCGCTGAGTCTTCCCGAGATCACGCCTTACTTGTTCGATCCTGCGTCCGTGCGTACGTCACACTTTGTCGGGGGAGCCTCTGTGGCGACGTGGCGACGAGGAGCAGGAACACTTGTTTTGGCGACGAACACGAACTACGTGGATCAGACGGTCAGTTGGGCAACCTTGGGTCTTAGAGGGGATGGTGTGAAGAAGGTGTTTGTGAGCGGGACTGCCGAGATGGTGCCTGGTGGGTTTATGCTTGGACCCGTGGGCTCTGCAGCATTCGTTGTCGTTGCGTTAGGATAGGTCACAAGTAAGAATAGGACCCACAAGTCTTGCTTCACTTTGTAACAAGGAAGGTCTCTAGACATGGCGATACCTACCAACACAGGTGAGTGTAGTCTAGTGACCTCAGCCGGCTGGTTAGGGCTCTTTGAGATTTCTATAAGTCGCCCCTGACATGGATAGCTGATACTGATGAGTCATTGGTCATTGCATGGGCATACCTGCATTCCTCTTTGACTCTCTAGTGTTCTCTACAGTAACATGGCCGCACGGTCACACATATTGAAAGGTGTCAAGAATCCATGTACTGGGCGAATGAGTGATGGCGTTTGGAATTGGATAGCACATACAGTCCATACTTCGTTTCCACCCGATCTCGGATATTATGCGGCGTACGGGCGACTCTGGTGACCATGTATAGTTGTGGCACAGCGTAGGTTCCCGGATATTCACATTATCTGTCATGCTCCGCTCCATTCATTTGCGTCATAGTACCCTGGATACTTGTCAGCCCCCGTTTCACTTTTCCGAGTTTCTGCCAGGATCCCTGACGTTTTGTAAAATGCCGTGTTCTGCTGCCGCGACGGCCATTGAATGCCATGGCGGCCTTCGTAAATACCGCGGTGTATCAGATGTCCGCCTTGTACTTATTAATTATGGTAACACATACACCTCTGACCTGACGTTTATCATCGGGCGCCACCCAGAAACTACTCGAATATCCATCGAAGAAGCCGTCATGTTTCTGATTAATTCATCGTAGTATCACCGTATTCAATGCGCCTGATGCAGATGCGTTAGAAATACTT
Source organism: Tubosaeta aff. alveolata (assembly GCA_038094535.1). Taxonomy (NCBI): domain Eukaryota; kingdom Fungi; phylum Basidiomycota; class Agaricomycetes; order Boletales; family Boletaceae; genus Tubosaeta; species Tubosaeta aff. alveolata. Next base: position 44,966 of record JBBPUG010000061.1, read on the forward strand.
ACTGTTCCATAGCATTTATCATGTGAACGAGCGACTAAAGCAGGAATCGGTAGTCATTAAAAATATAGTTGGCAAGCACGACAGGAATAAATAGTACAAAGGCGCACTCGACGGCGTACACACAAAAATGTATCATCCGCGAACAAAGTGTTGAGGACACGCCGGATATGAAGTCCATCTCTCAGGCCCCCTCTCTCTTGCTGGCCGCCTCGCTGTCCGACTCGGGAAGGTACAGTTCCTCCGCAACAAGATCCTGGAACAATATATACTTTTTGAACCAGAATGGAATCTGACGAAGCCCGTATGCAGCGTGGACATGTGCCGGCACCGCAAAGACTTGATCCAGTTCTTCGAGCGTCTTCCCTTTGGTCTCCCGAACGAACAGGAGAATAAGAACCCATATAATGAGACACCATGCGGCATACCAGCCAAAGGCACCTTGTGGCTTAAACGCGATGAGGAGTGACGGGAACGTAATGGAGAGTACAAAGTTCCAGAACCATGTGGTTGCAGTAGCGAACGACATGCCAATATCACGGATATAGAGCGGGAATGCTTCGGCAGAGTAGGTAAACGGGACAGGGCCTTCTCCTGGCGAATAAAAAATCGTGAAGAGGTCTGACATTCAAGGATCAGAGATAACACGCATCGCCAAAGGTATCACTTACATATTCCAATGGCAACTCCTGCAACGCGACCATGTTCGAAGGTATCCCAGAATGAGAAACCTGTGATAAGGAGACAGATAGACATGCATGGGAACGTAAACAGCAAGAGATTGCGACGTCCAAATGTATCAATCTACCTCACACCCCTTTAGTAGATATACGGCCAAGACGTTACTGAACGTACGGTGAACACAGCCGGAAGTGCAAATATCCAGTTTAATGCACCAAAGCCAAGGGACGCAGCCAGCGCCGAGACCTGACTAAAACCAGACTTGAGGAAGACGTTGGAGGAATAGTAGGCTGATCATGTCCTTCAGCGCAAGTTTTTCTTCGGGGACAGAGATACTTGCCAATGACGTTGACACCGCAAAACTGCTGGCCAAACATGACAATCCAGCTGGCCAAGGCCGCGTTCCGATTTCGTGGAATGGTGAACATTTCGACGATGCGGTTCCTACCCTCCTTCATCTCATTCTCGGCTTCCAGCAGAACGTGGATGTAGTAGAGATCTCTTGCAGCCTGAACCCGAGAGAAACGGAGACGACATAGCTCATTAAACGCATCGTGGTAACGACCCTTGCTGATCAACCAACGGGGAGACTCAGGAGCGTACAGAACTTGCAAGCAGACGATTAAGCCTGGGATACCCGCAGATCCAAGCATCAAGCGCCAATTGAGACCTCTGACGCCAGGTGCATCGGGAATGAAGTAAAACACCAAATCGATGAGGTCTCCAAGGAAGATACCGAACGCAGTCCACATCTGCCACATCATCACGAGAGCTCCTCGAACTGGAGCTGGAGAGCATTCTGCGGCGTAAACCGGAACAGTGGCCGATTTCGGGCCAATACCGAATCCAAGGAAGAACCGAGCGATAAAGAGATGCCACCACGTATTGGTGACACCGGACCAGATGCAAGTAATGAAGGATATGAAGCAAGTGAGGAAGATGGTTTTCTTGCGACCAAGCCAATAGTTGAGAGGGTCAGTCAACCAGCAAGAAATGGTTGCGCAACAACTGTGCTCCCGGTCAGTTGGGGGCGGGTGAGCAATTTATCAACGTACAGATACGGGGCAGAATTCACAAGCCCAATTAGCCACCCGTCTCGCGCTGAGCAGCAAAACGTGAGAACATGTGAATACAAGACTAAGAGCGCTCACCGTTATTTGTATCACCTATTCCGAATTGGGCTGGGTAAATGATTTGAGCGCCATTGATCACAGCCTCATCCATGCCTTGTACAGCAGCAGCAAGGGAGGCCATGATAACCATCTGGAATGGGAAATTGCAGTCATGTTATACGGGTACGCTGGTGACACTAACGTAGTAGAGCATTCCTGTTTGTTTCCACTTGTGGTTCACTTCGTCACTCAGGACGCGCCTGTCTTCCTCATTAAAGATCTCAAGGTGCTTGTATGCTGTGGATAACACGTAAATGGGAGGTACGAGAGTAGGTTCGAGAAACGCACACTCTGGATCTTGCGCAACAAGGGCACCCTTTTGCAAATCAGGAAGGATGTCTGTCAGACCGCGCTCCTTTGCAAAGATGTCTACGTCGGACATGAGCTGGTCATAAGGGATACCCCGCAATGGGTTTGCTAGTTTTGCATCCACATTGCTATACGGCAGGACGCCGATGAACGACTCGCAATCGGGAGAACGATGAGATGACAGCTCACGCGACAAGTCTCGTCTGACCATCCAGTTTTGCGTGATGTTCATGAGGCTGACGGACATCCTGTTTGATCTCTGGCGCGTCCGACATGGTGGTGGTTGCGGACGAAGAAAAAACGGACGGGCTGACAGAGAAGCAAGAGTCGTCGATTAAGCGGCCCAGTGGGAAGTTGCTTAAATATGATGCCGACCGAAACGAGACGGGACGTATCGATAAGCTGTGATGCCGGAGTCATTACCTCAAAAAATTGGTGACCTCCGTTGTCCGAGTGGAGCCCCACTGGTCTTGGATTAGCCGAACGTGTGCGGTTGGCACACACCGGCCATTCAACTGGGGCCGGGACAGCCCCGCAAATCAGCTTGTTGCAGCAGTTGAACTGGGCATTTTAATGGTAGGGAGACACTGAAGAACTTGACCAACAGTAGGGAATTTGGCCACGGTGCAGTGCTTGACGAGCCCGATTGTTGGGATTACCTTTAGCGGTGTCAAAACCTCCGAGGCAGGCAGTGGTGTTTCATAATATCGCAAGCACTCCACACCAGCTTCAATAATAATAAGCTGTAGTTGTATCACACATGATGATCACAGCAAAACAGGGTGCAGCTCTACTGTCATGTCAGCTACTGACCGTATCAGAAATGGGGGACGGATGAAATACTCCAACACCGCCAGGACAAGAGCCTGGGAACGACATATCGCCTCAATGCCATAAGGACAACGATAGGTTGGGTTATGGCATGATGAACTGCGCTTTCGGGGAGCATCTTTGGTCTTGTAGCGAGAAACAAACGAAATTTCAGCAAACCCTTGAAGCAAAGCGCTCAGAACGAAGAAGGAATTCGTGTCATCCTGTGACCAAGCCGAAACGGGTTGAAGCATTGTTTGCTCCGGCCTGCGGCCGCCAACTGGCTTCCATCAGAATCGTATCAGTGGGGAGCGGCGGGAAATATCAATCAAGTGGAGCGGCCAGTGCAACCGTGACGTCATCCGCGTAACAGGTGACAATTTGAACTATGTCGACTGTGAGACGGAAAGGACACAAACATAGGACGTGTCTGAGTGCACCACTGGCAGTAAGTACCTTTACTTTGGTCCCGTGGAAAGTGAGTTCTATGAATCGGTTCAAAGTTCTCTCGTCGCGTTCAAGTTCCTATGCGCAATCAGTTACTTCTCACCTTCATGTGATTGGGTAGAGTCGTGACTGGGACTGCCACCGAAAGATAATACGCGATGACAGCACACGAGGCTCACCTGTCTACCCTTTTGACATTTTTTCTCCACAAAATACGCTCACGCCAACTCCATGTCAAGAGCGGGGCCCGTGCACACGACCTTCAAATGGGAGACAGCCGTAGATCTCGCGAGTAGGAGCAGTTGGAGAGGCATCTGGGTTACGTTTTTCACGAGTGTCCTACTCTCCGGGAAGCGGGCGTCTGGCCACCAACTTGCTGTAATGTTCCATCGAGGGTATTCCAGATTCTAGTCCCGTCGAAAAGAGCCATTTGTCGGTCGACGAATTTCGTGATTAGTACGAAATGATCAGCATGTGCCTCGTCCGCGTCATTCGCCGTTTCAGGGCGGGAAGACTTTAAGTTACAAAATACAAGCAATCGTCGCGGAGGATTCGGCCCGGAAGTTTCCTCGGCGCCGCCTGTCACCATTGAATATGAGGTCCCCTTGAATTTGAAGTCGACCAATAAATCTCGAGACCTAGTACTGCCTCATTTCATGAAATAGGTGTCATGCATCGCCAACATAAACATCGATAGCCGATAAGGGTGCGCAGTCAAGTGATTTACGACAACGGTTGTTTCCACCACGTCGTGCTGTGGTCCGGGTACTCGACAAAAAAAACAAGACATCACATTCTTGTGGACACCAAACACTCGTACAGCATTGTCACATACACCTATTCTTACAGAGTGACAGCTCAAAAGGAAGCGCACTACAAGTCCGCCTGCCGTGGATTAGTCATCAAGATTCAAAGCATGCGAGCGTCGCACCTTGCTCCACCATCGTACAGTATGATTCAATCCGCAACCACCAGCTTGACAGTCTTGACTTCGAACCCACGGAAGTCTAAATCCACGCGGCACCACGAGACAACCGGATCACTTTCTTTGGGCCCAGCGTCAGGCACGAGCGGCAACTCTGTCTTGTGATCCTCGAGAAGATTTGTCAGGTAAGCATTGACGACCCTGACATGGGAGGAAATCTGGAGCTGGGTGCGTCCGTGCCCGCCGTAGGCTTCGTATAGCCTCAGGATAACTGTCTTGAAGGCGCTCTTGGACTCAAAGTCGCCCTCGCCTCGTTTGATCGTTTCGAGGAAGACATTGGGAGAACCATTGAGCCTGAAGGGACTTTTGATATAGGACACATCCGGACCAACACTCTGAGGGATAGCTCTCACTGTTAAGTATGAACACATTAAATATGAAGCTACGTTCGGAACTCTATACTCACAATGGACCGGAGAGTTGAAAACATAGGCAGCCCTTGGTACATCAGACTCCAAGAAGGAACCCGCGTGTGGCAGGACTCCCCATGAAAATTCATGTTTTCCTGTTGGAAGGGAAAGGGTGAACTTCCCTTCGTGTAGTCAAGAAAACAGCATGCCTTGATCCTGCTCGGCATCAGGAGCCGTGGCCGCCCTCAAGAGGGAAAGGCGAAGGACATTGCCCTGGCACGAATACCCATACTTCGACTCAGACAAGATGGCGACACCATACCCGTACTCGCTGAAATCGGCAAACTGGTGGTAGGAAACGCCGTCAGACACGACTACACGCGGAGCCTAGCGTCGTACCTTGTGTCCGCAGACCTCAAATTTAGCTGCATCGAGTGTTGTGTTTTTGTGAGTCGGTCGCTGGATCCATCCGAACTGGGTTTCATATGTAGCAAGTGTATTGTTAATGTCGAGCGGCAATTCGACTATCGTCAACGTTAGTGATGCCACAAGAACATGCCATCGAGTACTCACATTTCAAGATTTTGTGCCTTTCATGCCAATCTACTAAGGCATCAAAAGTAAAGAGGGGTCGGGAGTTTTGCTCTTTAGTTACTACGAGACGGGCATTATTCACCTATCGGGGTATACTCTAGGGCCTACTTACTCGGGAATGCATCCAGAGAAATCTGTTGAGCATTCATCAACGAATTGGACGCAGTTCAACATGCAAGTACTGACTGTGAGGTCAATCGTACTCTTTCCGTACTGAACTTGTGTTTGCACAGCAGCCCTTAGGGATCCTTCGGCAACGACACGAACACGGGAAAACTCCAAGGGTATCGGAGTCTCAAGATGGTGGATTTCAACGTCTTTAAGCAAAAAAAAAATTCCAAGAGATAATAAAAAGACCTCATTTTGAAACTCACCCCATGCATCCCAGTAGTTGGGTCGGTCCTCAAATACCACTAGCCCGCCGGTGCAGCCTTTTGGGACCAGCTCTCGCTTAAGTTTCACGTCGTACAAACTCGTGATGCGTCCCTGAGAAATCGTGAGTCGCAAACTTGAGTTCTGCAGAATGAAATGATCTGAGCCATTAGTGTATGCTAAGACACGTTTTGTCAAACTGCGAACCCGCCAGAAAGTAGGATACCTACCAGATACGGAACCGTGGTCAGTGGATACAATCGCTGGCCTAGCGACTTTCTCGTTTTCCTGAAACTCCAGTAATGCGAAACCGTGCTTTCCGTCTACGGTTGTCTGTAACGGCTTCGGAAGCAAGTTCTGGCCAGCTCCGGAAAGTGGTATCTTGATGATATCACGACGCGCAAACGACGTCGTATTGATCGCTATTATGTCAGATAGTTGGGAAATCGAGAAGTTCTCGGATATCGGTGCAGTGTCGGAGAGAAGGACACCAAGAGCATTGTCAAGAATAGCATGGCAATCCTCCTGCACTTCAGAATACAGTTTTTCAGCGTCAACGTATACCATCCCGCTATCACATAGTTAGCGGTGTACCTTCAATTCTCTTATGGGCTCACATCGAGGATCCGGGAAGTACTGAGGTCCACAACCAGTTAGCTCATCAAGGTCGGCTTGATTCCACGTCAAACATACCATCATGGACTATGCAGATGGTGAGCTACGGAATATAACAGATGCAAACAGTAACTAACATTGGTTCAAGAGCACTTTCTCCCAACAGTCATCGATCTTTGCCTTCGGGTATACAAATGAGCTCCGTTCAGACTTGAAGAGCGTCGCAAGAGTTGCGAGATACTTGGAGAGCCTTGTCAACTCGGGTGTGGGAAGTAAAGTAAAAACCTTCACACCTCGACGTCGCGCAACAAGATCTCGCTCTTTCTATTGCCCTTCTTAATAGACCCTTACAATTCAACATTATCACCGAATCACTCAGACTTTACATTCTCGCTCACCGTGCGAAGTATATGTCCCACGGTGGAACTAATGAAACAATAAGATGATCCAACCGCCCATATACAAAGGCCTGTACCTCGAGATATAATTCTCCGCGCCTTTTACTGGTGAACACAGCGTCATAAAGGGGGGCAGAACGACGCACCACACTGGAAGTGTTTTTCCTCCCTCTGTTTCCCGTTCGATATTCTCAAAGAACTGTTCCACAGTGCTACCCATGGTCACAGGGGGAAGGTCGCGGTGATTATTATTTACTGCTCGGATTCGGCGGAGCTATTCACATGTTAAAGACTCAAGGTGCAAGTCCCCGATGGTGAACTTACGTTCTCAAGCATTTTGGCGAGGGCACCTCCGCCGCCATCACCATTCCCAAAGACGAGAAGAGCGGAATCGTTTGATTCGAGATTCTGTCAAACCATGTCAACAGGAATCGCCCACTTGAAGTATAGTTGACCTTGTGGTTTGAGATGCCTTTGTTTACTTCTCCAACAGATGCTTGTGCTGTATAAGTATCTATCAAGCAATTCGAAATCATCACAGGGCTTCAGTATTGTTTATCAGAGAGCCTTACCGACCGGGGTCATGTGACACAAGACTTGCGTGCCGTCAATGCCCACCCAGTTGAATGTTGAGTGGGGGAAGACGTTTCTACACACATGAGATCGATGGACGTGTCCACAAATTTAAAAAGTCAAATGACATACATATTGTTCCTGGTGGGACGACCATCCAAGTATGAGACGCTCCAAGTTCCACATGATCTAATGCGACCTACCAAGAGAGCTTTTGTGTGAAGAAATATTTCATGCCTGCATCTCTGATCAACTGAGGATATGCGGCAGTTAACCCAAAGGAGTCAGGTAGCCAAGCCGTCTCGCATCGTTGACCGAATCGAGACTCGAAATACCGTTGACCATACACAAACTGTCGAACGAGTGCCTCCCCAGATGGCATGTTTCCATCATTTTCAACCCACGCGCCACCAATAACATGAAATTGTCCAGATGCAACTTTCTCTTGAATTTTCACAAAAAGGGGCGGGTATTGCTGTGTTGTATCTCAAATCTAATATCCTCATACGCACAAACTAGGGACGAAATACCTGTTCCAACCATTTGAACTGTTGGGCTTGTGAGCAGGCGAACCTATGTTCCGGATAGCGCTCCATGAGATCAACTTGAGTTGACCATGATCTCGCCGTCTTCTGCATTGTGACCCGATAGGGCCACAACCAGGCTGTATCCTGCATGTAAAGCGCATTAGCGAATCTTCAATACAAGACTAGTTATCCCACAATATGGCAGTACGAGATGCCGATGATCTGAGCCTTCCCTGGGCCTTCCTGATAAACGTCAGCGCCTTTCCCTTGCCAACCTTGTCCAAAGACATCTTCTGCAATACGTCGCATTTGCTTGATGTTCTCTGCGTCACCCGTCTTGAAAGCGTTCATGATCGCATTTGCAGCCACCAGCGCCTTGTTTTGCAGCGGGCTATTACCAGGCAACGTTTCGGATATCTCTTTCAATGTGTTGAAGTCCCACATTAAGTGCCCTGGCCGGAGGCGATCAAATGATTCAGGAAAGCGTTGTCATGGGACGCACATGCGTCCTGGTTGGGCACCACCAGGTCTGCGGACGCCAGGTTAAAATATCTCTTCATCTGGAATCGACCGATAAGTGCCAATCGATAAACGAAGACATTATCTTACATCTGGAGGCGCGATTATATCGCCGTTCCATGGAACTCCAAACATCCCGTTGCAACTAGATTCAATCACGACCTCGTAAGAACCCCGCTCAACAGCTTCACGAGGGATAATGTGTTCCACACGACGATCGCCACCGTTGCCGCCAGTGATTCCTGCAAACGTTTGGTGAGAAGGGCGAACAAGGAATTGCTACATGAGATTCACCTTGTAACGGCACGCCCTCCGGAGTGAATATCATGGCTTCGCAGCTGGGATCGAACTCGACTGAAAGGGGTTCAGAATGATTTTATCGAGACTGCAGACGTGGACGCACACTGAACGCGTTCGTATTGCTTCCAGTCAGATGGAATCGTGATCTTGACCTTCCACCAGTGGTTCGTCTAGAAAGTGAATTGATATCAGCCATGTCTCTTTAGAATGAGTTGGTCGTACCCCTTGGCATTCGATCAGATAGATCAGGATGCATTAGCGTGATCAAAGACTCACATGATGGCCCGAACGAATCGCCTTTCTTCGCGGGTTTGAAGGACTGTTGGATGGCTTCCTCGAAGAGGGGTTTTGACAGACCGGGGGCACTCCAGACTTGAAGGTCCACATAATCGGGTCCATCAAGTCTATGCTTGAAGAGTACAGAAGAGAGATTGACGTCTTCAAAATGACCACCGAGGAACGTCGAGAGACGGCTTTGGGTCAGGTTCTTGATCCACTTGCCCCCAGGTGCATAGTTGAGCTGAGGGTAATGATCGCAACTGCCATGGTTGTGGGCCATTCTTGGGTTCGAATCGATAGGCTAACGATAAATGGTCTATGATAAACAACGTATTGTGGCACTGTCCGGCCATACTAGTCACTGAAACAGTTGGAGCCGGCAGAAGCGACTTCAATATTGCAGGGTGGTACCGATGGGTGACCACTTTTGAGATAAGTCTCCCAAGCGTGTCGTGACGCAGCTCAACCCGAAAGGTCTTATTAACTTCAAGTTGAAGGCCTGGTTCAACCATGTCCGCCGGCGGTGGTCGCGAGCGAGTTCAAGTTCTCAGTGCGGCACGGCTCGAAGGCCGCACTGCTGTCACCAATTGAACGAAGTTATCTCCTTCCGTACGGTCGTCACCACCCGTGCGTCCATTTTGCCATGTCACTTGATCCACTGAGAAGGCCGTTCTACAGCAACTCTGGATTCCCATGGTATCAAGGTTTCATTGATATTAGCACCCACAGTTCCTGGATAAATTCGGTATCAAGCTTGCGCCTATCCCTTTGTTTGGGCGATGAACGACAGCCTCGCGTGCTTTAGGAGCAGGGGCCAACAACGTTGGACCCACAGGAGCGGGGTATTAAGGCCTTCTTGTCTGCCTCCGAGGCTCAAAACAACCCCATCGTTCGGCTCACGCTAACACTTCGTGCTCGACCTGTTGCCTTCGAACATGTCCCTCGTCTTGGAGTTGGACGGTTCTGATGCCGATGTTGACTTGACCTCTGTCAGGCACGCAGATGATTCATTCATGGTTCTCAATGACCAGTTGGATGAAGCGATCCCTCGGGATGATTCTGAGGCTGGATTGGAGGAGTTGGAGTCAACTTCCTCTGATTCATCATACCTGAATATTGATCTGGGTGGTGACGTTGACGATGAGGAAATTGAAGCCGCGGAATCTGTGGGTCTCGTCGAGCAACAGCCAGATAGAGACCTAGAAGAAGTAGGTACTTGCGTCACGCAGGTGATCACAGGCTGATTTATCTACAGGCTGACGCCGAATACACGGAGCAAGCTCACTCCGAAGAAGATATCTGTACCATCCCTGGAATGTATCGCATCCTGGACCTAATCAGCGAGCGTGGAACCAGTGGCTTAGGTATGACCGTGTAGTGGTGTGATGACTCAGATTTGTTCTGACACTCGTAAAGTTGACAAGATCATCATTGCCCAGGATTCCCTAAGGCGTTTTCTGAATAAGATCTCGCCCGGAGCTTATACATCTTTGACAAAAGTCGACTTCAAGGTTCTCGATAATTTTCAAGTCAAGCCCCTTGGGGTTTACGGAAGCAAGTCCGAAATCGTTCGCTTCTTACTCTCCGTGGGTATCATCGATGCCACCATGTATGTCATGTTAGCTAGTCGAGATTTACTTGTCTTCACTGATCTTGATAGCACGCCCGAATCGAACGATTCTTCAGAAAAACTTGTTCTACGTTCTGGCTTATATATCTGTAGCGTACCGGGCTCTCCGAGTGCAGTGGAGAAGACGTATGTCATTTACTGGCCAGAGGAGTCAACGTGGGACGACGATGCTTCTCCTCCTGTGCACCGAAATCGCGTTACTTTCATGAGGTGAAATCATCCTGTAGCGTTAGTGACCTTTGCTGAGTCTCACCTTCTCAGGTACCTCACGAAGATCTGTGACCAGGTTGTTGCCTTGGTCTCCGAGGATCATGCGAAGTCGATGATTTGGAGTGATCCAGTTGACGATGATCAACTTTCTCAGTCCGACGAAGACGACACGGATCGGTTATTCACTTTTGAGGTTGCAAAAACGAAAGAGCAAGAAGAAGGTGTCTCCGTGCGCCAAGCATTCGAGGTTTGTTCCCAATGCACTTTTCAATCGACTATCAGTAATCACTTGGTTGTTAGTGCGCTTCAGATGAGCTTGTTATCACTGATATATACCCTGAGTGTAACATGGACCCTGAGTTATTCAAGCCGCGTCTGCTTTTTGGCGAAACGAGGCAAGGATTTTTGACCACAAAATATGTGCCTGTAAAGCGCACCACCAAGCCTCTCAACTCTTTTAGGCTCACCGCATTTCTGCTCCAAGATGCCTTGTACGCCATTGAGATCACATCTCATACACGGTTTTCTGATTGCTCGAAGGTCGAAAGAACGTCTGCAAATTTCAGACGCCATTAGCCCTAGATCACTCAATCACCTCGTCCGGTTAGGACTTAGAAGTCGTTTTCCTCAGGAATGTAGTATTTGGACGAAAGAAGTCAACGCCATTAAATTGGCATGCGAGAATGATGTGAGGGCTCAGGAGAAGAAATCAGAGGACAGATTGAGAGAAGGTAGAGCACAGACAGAGTCGAGCATTCGATTTGCAGTCGTCAATGCAGTATTTTCCCGCTATCCGTTCGTTTTCATTTGTTTCTCTCATCCTCTACTCACGTCGTGCCTTATAGCACGCTCGATCGTAGCCGATGCTTTACCTCTGTCCCAGCACTCACCCCAGAAGAAGAGTCAAGACTGAACGGTGAGTCGTTGTTGTGGAAGCATTGCACTCACCTTGATAATGTCTTTCAGATTGGTATTCCAACCTAACATCGATTCACTCGCGTATCGCGGAGAGTTTTAGTGATGAACTTGGCAGGGTTAACTGCAAGAAGATCATGGACGAAGGTTTCAGAAAATCCAAGGAAAAAATTCTCCTCGTCCTCTATTTATCCCGCGCGCTGGTTAACAAAACGGAGGTCCACCTCAATACCCTCGTTCGATCCGTTTTCAAGGACAATAAACGGCAGATACAGACTAACCTGGCGTCTATCCTTCACGAACTTGCAACGCCAACAGATCAACCACCTAGGCCAACGACAACTGAGATGAAAAGTGCCGACAAAATGCTCAAGGAAGGCGGGAATGAACCCTCTCTCATCAATGACCCAGACTTCATCGCAGATCTTGAAGGTCTCTCGTCCACTACGCCCGTCCTGCAGGAAGCGATAAAAGTTGCAAGGGACCAGGCCCAGAAATACTTGGGAGACACCGTGGAGAAGCTGTGTCGCACTCTCTTTGCATCTGTCCGTCGCATCCAACTAGAGGATATCCGAACACAGGTGAAGCTTGAAGCAGAACACCGCTGCGAACAAAACCTTCGTGACGTAGGTCGTTCTCTTGCCCAGAAGATGAATGGCCTTTCAGAGTCCTGTAATTCACCGTGAGGCTGAAATGTTCTGATAAGTAACTGCAATTTATGAAATTTCAAGGTACACTCTGCGTCTCAAGTCTGTCATACAGTGCAAGAACTTTAGCTCTGGCCGTGACAGACGTGAGTTTAGTCTTCCTACCCTACTTCCTTGGCCAATGAAAAATTCTAGGTTCAGAGTTTCGACATTACGGGACAACGGGAGACGTTGAAGGAAGCATCGCTGTTGTTTACCATTCATCTTATGCACCTGACTACGCAAGATCAACATGACCTTCAGCTGGATCCGAGCAAGGTACCTAATCCACGTTTCAAGGAGTCATATTCGTTCCAGCTGCCATTGGAGTTCTCGATATCGTGAGAATGGGAGTTTATTGTCTCTCATGCGCACCGGCTGATATAAAAACCTCCAGCCATTTACAGCTCCTTGAGGGCGATAGACTACTTCTGGTGCTGAGTGATCGGAACGGCAACCTCTACCTCCACTTGGACCACCTCAATAGCATCGAAAACTCCATCGGACACGGGCGCGGCAAGATGCTTCATCGAGATAAAATCGGCGAGGAGTTCCTGTTGGCGTTTGACGAGTCCCAGGCTATGCTTGCTCTGATTTCCTGCGAGAAGGTATGTATGCAGCCAACAGCCAACTGTTAGATTGATGCTCATAAGCTCCCAGCTACAGCTGCACGTCTTCGTTCATGATGATAGTCGAGGGTTCACTGCCTCTGGTAGTGCTATCAACCTACCAAGTTCGTGGTATGGTGAAGGGACAACTATCAAGAAAGCATGTTTCACGTCAGGAAGCGAGGAACTTTTGCTTGTGGATTCCCAAGCTATTGTCCGCGTGTATTCACTCACCACCATGCAATTCCGGTGGGCACCTCCAATGAATTAAATTTTTGTTATGTTGACCTTGGTGAATTCTCAGGCCAGCCTCCCTAGATCTCCATCGCGTCCCAACTGCGATTCTTTCTGCTCCAGACGGCTTGTGCTTCTTGACCATTACCTCAGATGGCACTTCCACTAACGTAATTGCTCATCATTGGAGTACTTTTGGATCTACCGATGGCATACCACTCCCTATCACTGACTGGGTGGGTGACAACAACATTGTCATCACCTCGCTGGTCTGCAGAAGCGCGGTCTATCTTCTGAAGCTGGACTTATCATCTCACACTTGTGCCTCTGTTGCCCTGGATATCACCCAGAAGATTACCGAATTTATGTTCAGGGAGAAAGACCATGGCACCTTGTCAAGAGATACTCATCTCACGGCGCACAACTGTCTCGTGGATTGTCATGCCGATGTATGGACACGCTTTCCTGTTCTCCCTGCTGTCCAGTGCGCCACTATCTCTTTGAATGACCGCTGCCCTCGCTCCATTCTGTTCGTGACTGACCGGGACCACAATCGCTATCAAACTCACTTCGCTGACATGATCGAGATATTCGAAAGGACATCAAAGAAACCAACCGGAGATAAATTGAGCGCACTACAGGTCTTCACTACAACATTTGATAATTTCACAGCTGATTTTTGTCCCAGTGCTGAGTGGGAGAACATGTCGCTTTTCAAGGTTGGAGAATGGGTCGTCGACATGCTCTGCCTCGTTCTTATCTATCTGGCACTTGCTAGAGACAACCGATTCGTTCCGCTGAAGGATGGTGTCATCTCTGTTGAACTTGAAAAATCTTTACTTGGGGCCGAAATCAACCGTATTGTCAATTCAATATCGTTTGGGTGGTACGAGTCCATATTTCAGTCTTACATGGCAGACAAGGTGCGAACTTCACATTTGTATGACTCGTAGACTGATGGAAGTTTTCCAGCCCGTTCGGGTTGTGTCTTCCATGGGCGAACAATCTGTTGGAAAAAGCTTTACCCTCAATCATCTTGTTGATACATCATTCGCTGGATCAGCAATGCGGACCACTGAAGGTGTTTGGATGTCTGTGACTCCTACCAAAGAAGCATTAATTGTCGCACTCGATTTTGAAGGTGAGTCAGGGACCCGTCAAATTTTTTCCTGACATGTCGTATTCTGACTACCTCCGACAGGTGTTCACAGCATAGAGCGCTCTGCTCAGGAGGATACTCTCCTCGTTCTCTTCAATACCGCGATTTCAAATTTGGTATTTCCCAGCTTCCCAGAGACGCAAGGAGGTCACTGACTGCAATATATTATATTAGGTTCTTTTCCGCAACAACTTTGCTTTGAGCCGTGACATTTCTGGGCTATTCCAGTCATTCCAGTCTAGCTCAACAGTTTTGGACCCCGTCGCGAACCCTGCACTTTTCCAGTCTACTTGGTGATCATTATCAAAGACGTCGTCGATTCCGACAAAACAAAAATTGCACGCGAGTAAGTAATTGGGCGATATATGCATTTGCTTGTGGTACACATTTGTCTCAGGTTTTTGCTCAAGTTCCAGCAAATAGTCGCAGAAGAGCAAGATGCAAACTTCATATCTCGTCTCCATGGTGGCAAGCTGAATATAATTCCCTGGTAAGTCATGGATTATCAGATGATAATCAATTTCACTGTCATCAGGCCTGTCATCGAGTCCAGGGAGTTTTACAAGTTGTTTCTGATGCTGAAAAGGCGACTTGATCAACAAACTGTGACACATAAGGCAGCGGGAGAGTTTTTGCATCTGATGAAGACATTGATGGCGAAACTCAAGGTTGGACTTACCGTTGCTAATGCGGTTTGCATGATATTTATTTATTTCCAGGCGAACGACTGGGGGGCGCTCACCCGTGTGGTCACTGTCCTGTCGAGTTTTTTTTTTGGCTTATTCTCCCGTAGAAACAATGGCCTCGCATCGTGCACAATTGCTACTGACAATCTTGCCTACCGCCTTGGCCTTCGGCATGCAAGACGTGGAGCCCGACGTCGAGTTGCTCAAGGTGAGATTAAGTAGCCTTCGCATGATAAACGGTAATCGTATCATGTCATGCCTCAGAACCTAGACTCGGACGTGCCGGTTGACTTCGCGGATACGGATGCTCGCTTCTTCGTCCCCAATGTCGAACACTCCCAACCAGTGACCCGCGAAGAAGCACTAGAAACGCTTCTCGCAGAATGGGACGAGTTTGGTTCCCGCCAGCATGTTCCCGATATTCAGTGGGCAGAGGAGCTCGCTCGGTACCTGGAAGATCTGGCAGAAATGCGTATCAATCACGTCCGAGCATGGGTCAAGTCAAACCTGACGCGTTTCCAGGCTGGCCACGCCAGCGTGATGGAGCTT